>JAJPUD010007464.1:40271-52342 GCA_023553655.1 Myrmecobius fasciatus | reverse complement strand
CTCTCTCTCTCTCTCTCTCTCTCTCTCTCTCTCTCTCTCTCTCTCTCAAAAGAGTATCTCCAAAGTGGTAGAGCAGTTTTCCCTCTATGTCAGGCCCATTTTTACTGTCAAGCTATTTAACCTTTAATAGCTGAAAAATGCACTAAGACTATTGGGAATCCCTTGCATTAGATTTTCCAGACCAACTGGACCACTCTGTCCCTGGTTCTTATTCTGTCTTCTCTCATCTCCACCTTTGTTCATATTCCTTTGCTTGAAATTATCCTTTCCAGGTCTTGTTTCTCTTTGTGTTGAAATATCTCTCTTCCTTGAAATCCCAACTCAGAAACTGTCTCTTCCATAACATCTTCCCTGACAATGACTTCTCTCAAGTAAAAGTGAGTCTCTTCTACACTTCCTTTTACATTCCTTCTTCATATATATATACATATATATACACATATATTTATGTATGCATGTATGTATATTAGATTTTTTTCTTTATATGACAATCATTTCTGGGAATTATCCCCTCTCCATATTGAATCCTCCTTGGTGACATAGAAAAACAATTATATTCTATCATAATAGGAGGGAATTACATTCCATGATTGATTCTTTAGTCCCCTCATTTTCAATAATTTTCTATTATTGAGAATTAAGGTTTTCTTTTGGTGATCATTATATATTCTAGTTTTCTACTTATTTTGCTCTTTGTATCAATTCATATAGATCTTATTACTCTTAATTCCTCATAGTCATAATTTCTTACTATATGATAATATTTCAACACAATTATTTATCATAGTTTTTTTTAATCTATTCTCCATTCCACAAGCACTCTCTTTGCTTCCTTTTTCCTTTCTTCGTAATCATAAAGTTTGCTGATATGAATATTTTGGCATAAAATGAACTTTTATTTCTGTCTTTGGCTTTCTTTGGATAAATGCCAAGTTAGTGAAGGCACTGAGTCACAGGATATGGATGATTTAATGTTTTTTCATGTATAATTCCCAGAAATTCAGTTAGATAAATAGATATGATTAGGTAATTCACAGCTCCACTAACAATGTATTACTAGTATGACTGCCTTCCCACTTAAATTTCTTTCAGTATTTTACCTAGCTCTCTTTTGTTCTTAATAAGTTCTACTTTTTAATCATATTTATTGGTCCACCTATTATATTCTTTCTTCACTCATTAGGGAAAGGCCCACTTGATTTCATTTCTGTATTGCTAGTGTCTTGCACATAATTGGTGCATTGCATTGAACTGAAACACACTGGCTCTGGAAACAAAAGTTAAATATCTTGGGCATGCAAGTAAGAGACATATGCACCTGAGAAATATATAATTAAAGAAAACCACATCTTACCTCATGGGGTATATAATCATTAGGTAATTTGCTGAGCATATCTTCAGCTAGTCTGTACACTATAGCTTCCCGAGTTTCTCCTGCTCCTCCTCCACTTTCTTTTGGTTGAATGTTGGTAATAGTTTCTAGAACAGCAGAAGCGGTGTTGCTTTGATACCTGGACAAGAATATTAAATCCTTAAGAATGTATCAAGGAAGGGGGTGGAGATGGGAAACATCTAGAGATGATTATTATTAAAGATAAAATATGTAACTGTTAGAACCACAAAAATTAAAGGCATAAAAACATATATGAGGCTTTTTCATACAATCACAGAGATTAGAATGTTTACATAGATGAAGTGGAGAGCTAGTGTAACATAATGGATAGAGAGGTGCTAGACCTGGAATCAAATCCCACCTTTGATGCAGCCTTTATACTTTACTCCCTTCCATATCAGTTATAGTCTTATCCTATTAACCTTATTGTTCCTCACCTAGAGCATTTTCTTTCCTGTTTGCCTGACTTTGCCCTGCCTGTCACTGCTCTGTGGAATTTTTCTTACCTTACCCTCATCTCTTGAAATCTCTACTTTCCTTCAAGATTCAGTTCTAGCACCTCTTCCTACATGATGGTACTTAGTGGCCTCCCAGTCTCAGTTGATCTTATCTTCAGGATCTTTATAATTAGTCCTCCAATAGCCATTCCCATAGTCACATAGGCCCTTTAGGCCTTTATCTCTTCTCATCTAATTGTTTTAATAGCTCGCTATTTGATCTTATTTCTAGGAACAGAAAAATTCCTTAAAGCATTATATATCATATCATATGATAGATCTATAGCTCAGTAGATTAATCCTCTGATCACATAACTTCTCTTTTGCCTTCCAAATAAAGTTATCATCTCCTGATCCTGGCATTCAAGGATTTCTACTGTCACTTTGGTATAATTTTCCAGCCTTAACTAGTACCACTCCCATTTGCAGATACTATGTTCCAAGCAACCTGGATTATTCTGCAACTTCACCCTCTCCCTATTGCCTCTATAGCAGATTTTTTGTAAGAACAGGAATGGGATTCTTCTTTAGTGCTCTATTTCAATATTCAAAGAATGGATTTGTTTTAAAAGGCCCCTTTGACACTGCTCTTTTCAAAGGATCAGTAAACTTTTCTTTAAAAGGAGAGTCATTTGGAATTTTACTCTAACCTCTGTGTTCTTATTGACATCTACAAAAACATTGCTTGACATTTTAATAGCATTCACATTAGGAAGTCTTTCTGATAAAACTAAACTTTCAAGTTCTTAATATAGCTTTCTTTAAAACATGTTTCATAACCAGAGCTAAGACAAAATGTTTGAAAATGTTCTTTTTATTATTGTGAAGGAAAAGTTGAATTAAAAGACAAATATAAATTGTTCAACTGTAAAGTAATGTTACTGATTTCAATAAACTAAAAAAAATTTCTATTTTCCTATATTTTTGCTTACATCCCTTTATAACTCATTTTTCATTTACTGCTATTTTTGAAACTCAGACCTATGATTTCATATTGTGGAAGTCCTACAAAGATAATTCCCTCTACCTATGCAGATCAACATCAATTTCTGCAAAGTGAGAGTATTTTGTGTTTCAGTGACTTGACCAGGGTCATGCAGCCATTATGTGTTAGAGATTTTACTTAAATTTAGGTATTGCTGACTCTTCTACCCACTATCCCCTAATACCTCTTAGATTATTTGTAGAATTATAACATTGCTATGTATGATCTTTAAGTTTTGGAAGATAGAATTAATTGATATATCAGTTGTATAGACATTTTTAGAACTGGTAGGAACCTTGAAGATTATCTGAACTGACCTCATTTGAGAGATGAAGAAACCAAGCTCCAGAGAATGAAGCAATATCCACAAAGTCACTACAAAGTGTATCCACAGTTTAAGGGAAAATTGATACTCAAAGGTTTTCTGATTCCTAGTCCTTTTCTCTTTTCACTACGTAACAGTGCCTCCTTATTTGTTCACTGAGCAAAGTAACTGTAAAAACATCTTCCTCATAAGGGTGCTAAATTTAAATTACTGAAGGATGATAATTTTTGCTGCCTTTATATAAGCACAACGCATTTGTTTCAATGCAAATTAAATCTATAGACAATATTAACTACCATGTGACCTCCTTTTCCTGGATTGATTTGCTTATATGTAGTTAGACACTATTTATCTATCCAATTTTACTTAGGAATCCTATCAATCTGGTTTACCTTCCTGTAGATCACATTTATTTTCACTTCTGGTTTTTGTTTATGTTGTTCTCCATTAATCTCCAATGGTTTAAATCCTAACTAACCTTAAATAAGTCCTTTCTACTATGAAATCTTTTCTAACTACTTCAGCCTAAACCAATCTCTCCTTTCTCCAAATTTCTAGTTTGTTTAAAATTATTTCATTTCACATATTAATTTAGTCAAGCTTAATACCTTTTGGGGGTACTTTCACTGTTCTAGCATGTAGTATATATAATAGGCACTTAACAATCACTTGGTTGTTTGATATTTTTGGTCTATTTTGTCTCTGTTCGGTCCTCTGTAAGCCCTCTGACAGTAGGTTCACATGCTCCCTTGGACTGTACTATGAAAGAGTTTTTCAAATGTAATTGTGATGAAGTTGCAAAACTAGATTTCCAAGTCACCAAGGAAACATTCTTCAAGTTATAAAGACCAAAACGATTGCCACACCCATTCCAGAAATGGAAGATATGGGACCATGACACTTTGCAGACAGAATTTGATAAAGAAAAAAGCTTGAATAGCTTCATTAGTTGTGGCCTTTCTCCTTTGAAAAAGAAGAGAGAAAGAGACAGACAGACAGACAAACAGAGACAAACAGTCAGGACAGATAAAGAACTCATTGGTCTTTGCTTGGTTATGGCTACTGTGAAGGAACTGTGAAGATGAAGAGGACATTTGTTGTTGAGAAGACTATTTTTCTTGGCTATGCTAGAGATGTTCTAACATCTTAATTTGGATATTCCCAAATTGTTACACATCTTCAGAAAAGACATATAGAGCAATTGACTAGGAGAGTTAACTACTTTTAAATATTTCACAATATTTATAATAGCAAATGAGTGTGAATTGACATGTCTACTGTAGAATGCTGAGGTCTTATGCACTATGGACCCCAATTACTTTTGATCTTGACTAGATTGAACATCTTATTGGTCTAAATGCTCTCTCCACCACTGGAGATTTTAACTGTTGCATGCTTTCTTACCCAAGGTCATTCTTGGTCATATATTCCCATAAACTACAGAGGATTCGCACAATGCCTTCCTTTCACAACTATAGAGGTGACTTGTTGAATTAGACTATCACTGTACAACCACAGTTATTAATAAAGGAGAAATTCCTTTTGGTGGTGCAGTAAGTAGATGAATCTTGACCTTGCAGATACAGACCCTGGGAGAGTTTGTGTCCAG
Organism: Myrmecobius fasciatus; assembly: GCA_023553655.1. Taxonomy (NCBI): domain Eukaryota; kingdom Metazoa; phylum Chordata; class Mammalia; order Dasyuromorphia; family Myrmecobiidae; genus Myrmecobius; species Myrmecobius fasciatus. Next base: position 47,533 of record JAJPUD010007464.1, on the reverse strand, counting down.
CAAACTGCAGTTTATACAGTTCTGGGTTAGTGATAAAGATACAGTAACAAACAAGAAAAATGCAAGATGGAAGAAACAAGACAACTATTTATGAAATGGATAATTAAATTTCTAATAAGTTTTTAGTATCAAATGAGGAAACCAAACAGAACTTTGTTTTAAATATATCTTTGTCCATGAAATATCAATGAGCATGAAAAAAAATCTAATCCTAAATAGAATGTTGGTTGATACTGAAAGTACACGTTTAAATATTTCCTGTGAGGAAATTAATATAAAAGTTGTCATGAGGCAGTTGATGAATTTACAAAATGTAAAAAGATATGCATAAACATTAAGTAGGGAAAATAAGTTGAATTTGCATAGTACTTACCTTATAATTCTAGATAATAAAACCTGAATAAAGTATCCATTTTTATGTTTCCTATCTCCAAGTTACACAATTGCTTGGGAAATAGTTTACTTTAAAGTATTCATTTAGTTGAGATATTCTGTTGCACCAAAAACATGTATTTATAAATAAAGTTAAGAATAAAATTTCTTTTCTTCTTCCTTTTTTCTCATTTCCCCTTACAGAAGACCAGATATAGATATACAGAGAACAAAATTCTCCACTATGGTCTTAAAAAGCAATAGAGACTCTCTAGAATGTTTTGGCATTGAGGGCTAATTACTAAACTTGCCTAACCAGAACCTAAGGCTATTTCTACCTCACTGATGACTTCTAGGTTTTCTTTGCTAGCTTCTTTTCATCTCCTGATCTTTAACTATGGGTATTCTCCAAGTTTTCTTGTTAGCCTTGTACACTATTTGATGAATTGGTCCACTTCTCGTGGCTTTGAATGTCTTCTTGATGACTTTTAAATCTTATATTGAGTTAAAATCTCTCACTTCTTCTCAAGTCCTTTATTTCCAACTACCTAGAATATCTTCATTTAAGTGTCCCAGCAATTGTGCTTGTTTGTCCTTTGTTCTTGAAGAGGCCCATGACATCTGGAAGGAGATGTCAAGGTTTGCAAGTGAATTGGATTTAAGTGAGGAAGAGGTATGGAATTTCTGAGATGTAAATACTCACAATGGCTGGTTAAAGATGGCTCCAGTACAATCCTGCCTGTATCCTCCAAGGACCAGCTCACGTCCACCTCTTTCATGAAGTCTTCTTATGCTACTCTAATCTTTCTCTGAACTCTTATTGTACTCACAGTCTGCAAAGGCCAGACTCCCTAGGTAATAGGCTGCCTCTTTTCCAGTGTGTGACTTTACCTAAGAAAATAATCTTGATGCAATGAATAAAGTAGAGACATCCTATATGGTAGAATCATGGAGTCATAGATTTAGAGCTAGGAAACTTCCAACTCTTTTATTTCATAGATGGAAACTGAGATCCAGAGAGGTTAAGTAGTTTGTCTAAAGTCATCTAGCTAGTGGGTCAAACCTACGTGCCCTGACAGGAAGACCACTGTCTTTCCCAACATATGATACCCCCTTCTCTTTCCCTCAGACACCAGAAATCTAATTTATGGCCCTGATAAGGAGATACAATGAAAAGCATAGGCTATAAGGCTAGTCTTATCAATGTGGCCTATAAATTCAGAAAGTCTAAGAACTTACGTGATATCAGCATTAGGATGGAGACCAAAAACTTCAGGATTGTCCATTGAAGGGAGTAGCTGTATATATTCAAAATATTGCTCTAAATTTTTGCATACTGGGATTTTATAACCCGTATAAAAACAAAATGCCGGTTCGAACATCTTTTCACTGAACCAAACCTATGTAAAACAAAATTTTTAAATATAAATATTAAGAATTTAAATATAAAGATGGAGAGCAGTCATATCTTTTTATATTGGTTTTGAGTAATATTATTCTCACCACTGAAAGAATAAGAACAAATGAATACTAATTATTCAGAACCTAAGGCTAATTTATACATTTATAAGATTTATAAATTTATAAAAGTAGGTCAAAACAGAAACACAACTGGGCTTTAGCCTCTTTTTCATACTAATAATAGCATCTAAAGTGCTTTCCACTCAATGATTCTTTAAGAGATATAGTACAAGTAGTAATGTCTTTATTTTACAGATGAGGAAGCTGGAATCCAGACATGGGAAATGACTTGCCCAAAGACACATTACAAGTAAATAGACAAGCACAGCTGAGGTCCAAGACTTTTGACTTCCCAAATATGCTTTTCACTATCTGAGACTATTTTAGTGCTTTTCCCACATCACACTTTAAGGAACAAATGTTTTCCAAAGGGGAAAGGAGGTTTTAAACTTCTTAAAATTTTATCCTCAAATTGGATTAATCAATTTTCATATCACTTTATATGTGGAGTCTAAATGTGGTCAGAGCTGAAGGAAGCAGATGCACAGAAGATCAACTGATCATGTACAATATTCCATCCAATTGCCCAAACGTTTAGGAGATTATATTACTACACAAACCATACGTAGACATCTGGAAGACATTCCTTTTGAAAAATCCATTTTCTAACGACCAACTTGAAAAGACTACTTCATATTCATTTTAAAAGGATTTTCAAATCTGATGCAGGTCCCCATCAACTTACACATGAACTACAATAGTCTGTTAGTGGATCTACCTTCTTCAACTCTCCGTTGCAATCCTCCAGTCAGCTACTGAAGTGATTTTCCTAAAGCACACATCTAATCATATCATAGACTTCCCCTTCCCTCCCTTTATTCAATAAATTCCAGTGATTCTCTATTGCTTTCAAGATCAAAGACAAAATGCTCCAATATGGCATTGATAGTCCTTTTCCTAGTCCTCTCCTATCACCAGTTATCATCATGGTATCTGGCACATAGTTAGATACTTAATAAATGTTTGATTAATTGAAATGGAGTAAAAGAATAGAAACAGAGTAAGAGAGCAAACACAGTTTGAATGAATAATCTTGTTTTTAAAACCACAACCTAGACCTACTTTTATGAAGTCACAAAATCAGTATCACAGAACTCAGGAATTTCTTCCTGTAGAAGGAACTTCAGAAAGAATCCAATCCCATCTGTAGATTATCCCAAATTCCCTCAACAACACTCCTGACAGTGGCCATTGAGCCTTGGTTTGACATTCTGTTAGGACTATCCATTTTATTTGTGACAAGCTCTTGCTGTTAAGTTTTTGCTGATCTCAAACTCACATCTGTTTCTCTGCATCTTTCACCTGCTGTGCCTAGTTCTGCTGACCCTTTCCTTTCTTTCCCAGGACAGCTTTTCAAACACCTAAAAATGTTGGGAGCTGTGTAATGATAGTGCAGAGTCTTTGACTCAGTGGATCTTCTACCAGGCCTATACTCCAAGGAGGTAATTGACAGGAAATAAGAGATCAATCTGTACTAAAAAAAATTCTTAGCAGCACTATTTGTGATAGCTTTTTTTAAAAAGGGAAAAAAGTCGAGTCCATCAATTGTGAAATGATTGAAATAATTATAATATGTGGATGTAATGGAGTATCATTATGCTATAAGAAATGATGAATATGAAAAATGAAAAAGAAATGTAAAGTAATCCAGAACAAAGGACAGCCAAAAGAACAGCCCACATTAACTATAATCCTGTGGCTAAAGAAAACAATAACTACTACAAATTCTTATTATAAGCAAAGTAGAGAGTCAGATAGGAAAGAGAAAAAAAAAGGATCTCAGGACTATTATATAAAGTCAATATACATATCTTTGCAGTGGAGTTAATACTAGTGAATAGAGTTAGTTATAGGCATATGCACAATGATTAAAAAATGTCTTTTTTTGTTGGTTGGGTTCAGGTTCTATATTTATCATACTGATTTTTTTCTAGTGCTTTTATTCATATATTTCAGTTCTTGTACTTGTCAGTAGACATCAAAATAAGATTTGCTAAAACTACTTGAAGGAAGTTATCTGGTCCCATGGCATAAGTACTCAGTAAGTAAGATTTCTGACAAGAGTTTTAGAATATAAAAGAAGAAATTTCCTGGAGGGTTGGGGTGGGGAGTAGTGAAGGAAAAAAGAGGGAACAAAGATATCAGTAGAATGCATGGATGATTTGCTCTAAGTACTAAATTGAAGAAAAAAAAAACTGGAAGCAAGGCAGGTGATTTGTGAGACAAGAAGGGAACAGCAATTGTCAACAGGTCTAATAAGGACACCAGCCTCTCTCTAAGTTTCCTAGTTGATTATAAGCAGCATTAGAAACTAGAAAGTCTCTGGACTTCTGGTTTGGTATTAAGATTGTAAATATAGAACTGAATGCTTCGGAAGGAGGAAGAGCAAGAGAGACAGGCAAAATCTTTTTGTGGCAGAGGACTGCTCTGGGGAGTTTCGGTTTATGCTTTCCTTGTGTGTGCACTACTATATTGTGAATGTCCTGAAAGAAATCTGAATTGGGTTGCTTATTATCTTAGATGAGAATACACTGAAAGGATGGACATTGTGTTACAGTTACAGGTCTTCACCTGTAACAAATGTCCTTTACAACAACTTCTAATCCCTTGCCTATTCTCTTGAACCTATGTGTATGTCATCCTGTTTGCCGTGGGTTAGGATAGAAACCTCACAGAGTTGCACCCAGAGTAAGTATGATTCTTGTCAGTAATACAATCTTAGAGATCCATCAACAAATTATTCTTTCTACTCCCCCTCTTTCCAGTAAGAGTTTATTCTGAAGTACTCTATATTTTGCTGTACTTTGCCCCTATAACAGCATCTCATTGGGGAATTTAGCTCTTTTTGGAGGCAAAGGCAAATCACAAAAAAGACAAAATGTTTATCAAAGACAGTTTAATACTTAATAAAAATTCTAGTGCCAAGGTGATGGAATGAAGTAGGAACTCTCTGAAGACATCCCAAATTCCCCTCCAAACAACTAGAAAACTGCCTCAAAATTGATCTAGAAGCTTTGAAGCAGCTTACCAGAACAATAGGAAAGGTCTGTCTCACTAGGATGGGAGAGTAGCAGTACCAACCAGCCTCACAGCAGGGGGCCTGCAAAAAAGGTTCCAAGCCTGGGGCCATCTATCAGGCCCATCTTTCTGCAAAAATCAGCAGCCCACTAGGCAAGTGAAGGGATTGTAGCACAGAAAAGGCACCATCTCAGAAATCCCACCATCAGCACAAGCCACCAGCAAGGCCTTGATCCCACTGCTGATAAGTAATGGATCCTTGCCCCAGGGCTGGCCAATAACTAGATATGAGAGAGAGAGAGAGAGAGAGAGAGACATACACACACAAAGAGACAAAGAGACACAGAGAGACAGAGGGACAAAGAGAGAGAAAGACAGAGACAGAGACAGAGAGAGACAGAGACAGACAGACACATACACACACACACAAAGAGGGAGGGAGGCAGAGAGAGAGAGAGAGAGAGAGAGAGAGAGAGAGAGAGAGAGAGAGAGAGAGAGAGAGAAATGGGGGAGGAGGGAGAGAGGGAGAGAGAGACAGAGACAGAGACAGAGAGGAGAGACAGAGACAGAGAGAGACAGAAAGAGACAGACAGATAGACAACCATACCCACACCCACACAATGTTTCCACAGTAATCTGGCAGTAGGGCTCCATTTCTCAGGCAGATCAGCAATAAAATCCCTCCTCCAAGACCCTAGCAAAGAAATCCTGCTTCCATAGCAACCCAGCAACATGACCCAACCCCTGAGGCAAATCAGCAATAAGATCCCTTTTCCAGCCACCAGAATGACTCTGTTACCATAGCAATCCAGTACCAAGGTAAAATCCTTGGAGCAGGCTAGCAGCTAAATCCCAGGAGAGGCCAACAGGGAGGCTCTATACCCCAATACAAACCAGAGGGGAAGCCTACCTGCCAGAGAAAGCAAGAAGCTAAGTCTTGGAAACTTAGTGAAAGCCTTCAGTAAGCCTAGAGCCCCAGAACAAAAAAACTTTGGATAGTGTAGGACCAGAATCAACTCTCACATGAAATATAAAGTGACAAAGAAAAAAATGGCAGGAAAAAATGAGCAAAAAACAAGAACAAAAAAAAGAGTAATTGTATAAAGTTACTGTGGTGATAGGGAATTTCAATTAATAAACTTAGAAGTGGACAATAGTGTCCAACTGGCTACATGTGAAGTCTCAAATAAATTCCTTGTGTGTGCCCCAAAAGAATTCCTGGAAGAACTAAAAAAAAAAAGATTTTAAAAAGCAAATTAGAAGAAAATTTGGGGAAAGAAATGAGAATAGTGAAAGAGAATCATGGGGGAAAAGGATCAATAACATGGGAAACACAAAAATTTTCTTTTAAAAACTTTTTTCATTTGTATTTAAGGGAAAATTTATATCTTAATGATGCACTTGCTTACAGCAATAAAACAGAGAAAAAGCAAATCAATGAAATTGAGCATGCAGCTAAAAAAACAAATTAAAAATCCCTAATTAAACACCAAATTTGAAATCCTGAAAGTCAAAGGACAAATTAATATAATTAAAGTTAGGAAAACAGGGGGGCGGAGCCAAGATGGTGAACTGCGGACAGCTTTCTCTATGAACTCCTCCGACATTCTCTCAAACCCAGACAAAGTAAGTCTTCCAACTGGTTTCTAAGTGAGAGCACCGCCAAGCATTTGGACTACAACGCACTTCTATCCAAGATCTACCGTGAAAGAACTCCTGAGAAGGTTAGCCTCAGGGGAAATCGGGCGCTGGTCGCGATCAGACTCCAGCCAGGGCGGAAGTCAGGGCTGCGATAGAGGGGCGGATTTTGGGCACCCAGGAAGCCCCTGGGAGACGCCTGGGCCACTTTGCTCTGCTTGCGGGCAGGTGCTTTGGCAGATCTGCCTTTGGAAAACGGTGGATCCAGAGCAGCTGAAAACGTGGTCCTAGTGCGAATCTAGCCCGACCAGCCTCAGACCGGAAGTCAACTCGGCAAACTGCCCCAGGGCAAATACAAATTGTTGCAGTTTTCTCGGCTTTTGACCAATATCCCAACTTTAAATCATGAGCAAGAAGCAGAAGAGAGCTCTCACCATAGAAAGCTTTTACGGAGAAAAAAACAGAACAGTCCCCAGATCCTGACATTATGAAAACAATCCCAGATGAAGCCACAAAGGCAGACTTAAGTTGGTCTCCCTTTCAGAAGGCTTACCTGGATGATTGCATTAAGAATCTCAAAAGAGAGCTAGAAGAAGAATGGGGAAATAAATTGAGATCAGGGCAACAGAAATATCAAAAACTGGAAAATAGGACTGGTGAATTGGAAAAAGAAAACAGTTCACTGAAAAACAAAATTGGTGAATTGGAAAAAA
>JAJPUD010007464.1:0-30271 GCA_023553655.1 Myrmecobius fasciatus | reverse complement strand
TAGACTTATGATGAAGAGAGACATCTGTATCCAAAAAGAGGATTGTGGGGATTGAATGTGGACAACAACATAATATTTTCACCTTTTGTTGCTGTTTGCTTTATTTTCCACGTTTTTTCCTTTTTCATCTCATTTTTCTTGTGTAGCATGATAAAGGTGGAAATATGTTTATAAGAGTTGCACATGTTTAACCTATATTGGACTATTTGATGTCTAAGGGAGGGACTGGAAGAAGGGAGGGAGAAAAATTTTGAACACAAGGTTTTGCAAAGGTAAATGTTGAAAACTATCTTTGCATATATTTTGAAAATAAAAAGCTATTATTAAAAAAGGAAGTTTTGTTGTGTTTTTACAGCACAATTATTTTCTGATATTATTCTCCTCAATTTGGAGCTATGCTCAAAATGTTAACAAACTGTGCATACCCTTTGACTCAGCAGCATTTCTATTGGGCTTATATCCCAAAGAAATCATAAAGGAAGGAAAGGGCCCCACATGTGCAAGAATGTTTGTGGCAGCCCTTTTTTAGTGGCTAGAAATTGGAAACAGAATGGATGCCCATCAATTGGAGAATGGCTGAATAAATTATGGTATATGAATATTATGGAATATCATTGTTCTGTGAGAATCGACCAGCAGGATGATTTCAGAGAAGCCTGGAGAGACTTGCATGAACTGATGCTGAGTGAAATGAGCAGAACCAGGAGATCATTATACACAGCAACAACAATACTACATGATGATCAATTCTGATGGACATGGTTCTCTTCAACAATGAAATGTTTCAAACCACTTCCAATTGTTCACTGAAGAAAGCCATATACACCCAGAGAGAGGGATGTGAAATGTGGACCACAACATAACATTTTCATGCTCTCTATTGATGTTTGCTTGCATTGCATTTCCTTTTTCTGATTCTTCTTTCTTGTAGATACGATTTTTCTTGCACAACAATGATAAGTGTGGAAATATGTATACACATATTCAATTGTCAAGTATTTTAACATAATTAACATGTAGTGGATATCCTGCCATCTAGGGGAGGAGTAGGGAGTAGGAAGGAAAAATTTGTAACAGAAAGCTTTGTAAGGGTTAATGTTGAAGAATTACCCATACATATGTTTTGCAAATATAAATAAATAAATAAAGATATTATTCTCCTCCTCCTCCCCAACCCCTGAACTGAATATTCCTCCTTGAAACAGAAAAGTTAAGCAAAACCAATTCATAAGCCAACCTATTCTGTCAGCATAGGCAACTTTCTACTCTTGAAGACTTTCATCAAAAGAAGGGAAATAGGGATCAAGATTGATCTCTGCAATGAATCTGAGTTCAGTTACTTTTAACGTTTTTGTATACATTATTATAATAGTTTTAAACTATCTAAAGAAGTTTTTCATGGAAAAAAGTTGAAATACATTTTCCTAAAAAAACTTCAACTGAACAAAACATGATACTCCCAGAATATTCTGATTAAAATATTTAGAATCATCCACATCCAGAGGAATCAGTTTTTCTTAAAGAATTACTGATATAATCTAGAGTATAGGTATTATAACACAAATCAATTTCACAAAACAATAATTCCCAAAATGTTTACATTTGCCTTTGAAATGCTTTAATGAAGCCTGCTCCACCTTCCACTGTCAGCAACCAGGGATTTTAGGTAAGTGGTAATATGGAGAAAGACCTGGGTCACTACAAGTAATTCACAAAATAGATAATTCACCCATTAGAAAACTGAGTATAGTTCCTTTCTAGAATACAATTATAGCACAGATAAAAATGCTGATTTTTATTCAGGAATCCTGAACTAAATTTAGTGTAAATAAATATTAGTTTATATGTTACAAATAAAAAATTATGCTATTAAAACCTAAATAATGACAGTAATTGTAATACAATGTATTGCTATGGTTTTTCCTAAGTTGACTTACTCTAGCAAAACAATTAAGTAGACGTTTGTCAAAATCATCTGTGACTCTGCCTCCATATTGTACTTCTCCAATCATGTAGCGTACTGTAGTCCATGATACTCCCTTTTTTTAAAAAAAAAATTAGTTATAACCATTATCAATAAAATGAACAATTATAACATCTTGGGACTTTGATTTCAAGGAGAGAGTAGAGAAAGTTCTGGCCAGTAATAGGAGTCTTGTATTTCTTGAAAATACTAAAAATAACTGCATGAAAAATTTTGTTATGGATTAAACATAGCTCACTTCTCTATATTGTTAAATAGTTTACCTTTTGCTTATCAAAGAAAATCTATAATTAGGAAGCACCAGTGTATATATATCCTATAGGTTATCTTAAGTAGGGCATATAGTCAGATGAAGTAAGATTTTGTAGTTTTTTTTTTTACTTCCTTTTCCTGATTTCCTAATTTACCTGAAGTGGTAAAATTTATAATGTTGGTAGAAAGAAAAGTGTGGTGTGTGTGTGTGTGTGTGTGTGTGTGTGTGTGTATACACGTGTGTGTATCTGTGTGTTTTCACTGGGTGGTGGATTAGAAATCTGAACAAGAAAATTGTTGAAGGATAATTCAACAATCCACCCCCCCCCAACTTGGTATGAACAAAGCTTTCTATCAAATAAAAAGAACTGAGAAGATACTACTCACTTTCTTGATATCACATTCATCAAGGTGATTTTGTATAAACTGAACACTTGCTGAAAAATCAGCCGAATTAAACTCATAAGGAATATTCCACCCTAAGGGACCAAACTTGCGTCGTTCCTTAAAAAATAACCACAGGAAAAAAAATGTTTAGTGGAACTTCTTTTTCAATCTGATGTTTGCTTCTTTTTAATGGAATGAAATTTAATAAACAAGAACAGTAAGAACTACCAGAGAAGCCTAAAGAAATTGACACAGTCTTAATAACCATCAGCCAACAGAAATGTTTTTTGGTCATTCTATACCCAAACAATAATGAAGAATAGACCTTGAAAACATTTACTATTTCTTGGAGCAAAACCAGTATCTCTGAATTTAAAAGAATTAACCTTATTGTTGATTCATAAGAATACATTTTATTATTGGTACATTGGGTTTTGATATGTTCAAATTTAAAATGTTTGTTAGGGCTCAGATTTTTTATTTTTAAAAATACTGCTTTTGTGACTCAAGGTCATTTAAACTCCTTCCTAGTTTTTTAAAATAACATTTTATTATATTATATATATAATACATATATATAATATTTTATTAAAAATAATAATTTTTTGTAATAGAAGAGATTGGGGTATGGGGAAACATACACACAGAATATATTGATACAAATATAATAAATCTATCAAAACTTTTATGTTACCATAAGTTCACCACTGTTTCCCCCTCAAATGCCTGTCCTTTCTGTTTACTAAATAAGGTTGAAATGTTCCCATTAGGATAACTCAACAGGGAGGGCAGAGAAGATTCATAGAAAACTGAACTATTATCATAGGACAAGGGCCCTTCTATTGTTCTGATTCTCTGACATCTGAATGATGTGTTAACTGTTAGTACTTCTGGGTCTCATACATATATGATAGTCATACAGATGAGCCCTAATGCTACCATTTATCACCTTCTCCTGTGCTAGTGTATATCTGTGCCTATAACTGGTCGCCAAGTAATTATTTCTATAATTGATTATTAGCAATAGACATTCATTAACAGGTAACTCCAGAGTTTGAGGTAGGATCTTGTATAGTGCTTTCCCAACATACTAAATATGTAGAATTTGACTTCTCCTGAGAGTCCCTTTGGCCATTCCCTTCTTGCCTCTTCTCTTTGTTACTTTAATATTTCCCCTCTCTTCTGCCATTGAATACCTCCAAGCACATATGGTGAAGGCCAGTTGTAGAAGGATCATGCTAGCTTTTCTCTCCACTCCTACCCAAAGTCCCAATTAAATCCTTGTTTTAGTAGCATCTCTGAATTTACCATTTCATCTTTCAACTGTTCTCCATGCCTGAAATACAACCAAATCCCTAAATCTACCTCTTAGGGTCCCTAATTTTTTCCAAGGCACAATTCTTCCCAAGTGCCAGGCAATTGTATTAGCAGTTGGATATACAAAAAACCAAAATGAAAACAATTCCCATCCTCCAGTAGCCTGATTTTATTGCTCATAGACTTTTTGATCCTATCAAGCCATATCTTTTCATAACCATTGTAAGCAGTTGTGTGACATTTAGAAAACATTTTATGAGTCTGACTTGTTTACTTAATAAATAAATGCACCTTGGTCTGGCATGCACATAGGAAGGCCATTGTCCTACTATATGTACAAAAAATAAGCCTAAAGAGATCATGTTATGAGACAGTTCACTGTAAGAGGTGATCAGCTTTGACATGTGTCATGTATAAATGATAATTTGAAGCTTTTAAAAACACATTACTCTCTTTTATAGAAATCAAATGATTAAGTGTTATAGTTCAAAAAGTGTTCACAGTGGAACCATTTTAAACTACAAAGTATTTATTTTGGGGGTGTGGTGGCCTGAACCTGTGATTTCATTGTATGGGAATTCCCTGTGCCAATGCAAACTGGCTGAAATTTGTCTGTAACAAAGTCTTGAAGAGTACAGGGAACCCAGACATTAAGCAACATATTTATGGTTTCAGGGGCAGGACCTGAAAATAGCTCTTTAAGGTTTGTCCTCATAAATTTATTCTTCACTAAAAGGAAGTTTTTATAGAGAAGAATGAAGTCACTATCTGCTATGAAATTTTGGACAGGAGAAAATTATTTGAAAAAACAGTTAAGTGACATTGAAATGAATATACAAGCTTCTTTCTTTTCCTGTGCAGCCCCTACCACATTACTGAGCACACAAGTCTTTCCTGACAGATAAATGAAAAGTAAACGTCTCCTCTCAATCTTCTGCCACCTACAAAGGAGATAATTTTCATTGAAGTGGTTCAGATCTACCTTTGAGCAAGATGGAGGAATCTGGTTTGATTCTAAGCTGGTACGGCTTTCCATCTATATATGTATGTATGTATGTATTAAGCTTTATTATTTAACTTGAAATCTAAGATATGAGGCCAGAGCTTCAAAGAACACAGATAACCTTTCCCAAATCACCAGCCTCTAAAGCAGAGTCAAGTTTATGCAATCACAGAAATGGAGATAAGCAAGTGCCTTCTTGCTGGCATTAGTCCTTTACTCCCTATTTTCCAGTTTTAGTATATGTGCTGCCGAAGGGAGCACTACTCCCTATTTTCCTCAATCATGGACACCAAAAAGGAAAGGAATCTTAATTATTTTATCAAAAAAGATGTGATGTCTACTGCCTCCTTTTTTTGCATTGGGGAGGGGGAAGTGAGAGGGAAAGAAAACTGGATATTACCTGTGTGATGGACTGTTCATTTATACATGGAACTGAGTGAAAAGGAATTTTTCCTTTCCCCAGAGCTGCTTAAATTGATTTTATGAAAACGTTACCATTTATATGCACTAAGCAACTGCTATTTAATTATCTTTTAACACGTGATCCTTGACAATTGCTCAAAATGCTCACATTAGTTTCACATTTATGTTCCTTACTAAACAATTTTCATTTTAAAACTTTTCATTCCAAGTTGTTTTTTATTTTCACTTAAAAAAGTTTTTAGATCATAATGAGAAAAGTGTGTTAAATTTTAGATTTTCTTTTCCAAATGATTTCTATTCTTACTATTTACTTATTGATTTCTATTGGCTTTTGTTTAGTCTTTGCACAGAATAGGCAGTTAATAAATGCTTGTTGGATGGAGTAGAATTCTAGAAAGTGCCTCTATTATTCTCTTTAAGGGTTAACACTACACAATAAAACCAAGTAGTGAACTCAAAACCTACCTACTGAATTTAACCAAATCCCTCCTCCTTCATCCAACTTCTGTGTAATATCACTAGGGCGCTATAAATTTATCTGGATTTCAAAATCAGGGATTTGTTCAGTTTATTTGGATCACTTGTGCTATTCTACTTAACTCAATTAGTACTTATGGTACCCAGAATTTTGTTTGACAACACGGAGATACAAAAGAACTGTATTATTTTAAAAAAAAAAAAAAAAACCTCTGTCTTCAAGGAGATGAGAAGTAAATCTAGTTGTGAAAAAACAAATGAAATATAGAATAATGCCAGACAGCATCAAATTTAATGTGGCTGAGAATATAAGTATTATGAGAGTTCAAGAAAAGGAAAGATTACTGTGAGCCAGACATTTAACCAAGGGACTTGGAAAAAGTGGATTGTCAAGTAGAACATATGATTCAAGCTAGGCTTCAGAGAAGCCTTTATGGATAGGGGCCAGCAGAGGGCAGCCTTCTTTGGTTTGATCCAAAAGAGGGGCAAGCTAGAATTCAGAAATACTGTCCCATGGGGAAGTGCAGCTGAACTAGAAAATGAAAAGTAAAACGAAGGGGCAGCTAGGTGGCGCAGTGGATACAGCACCAGCCCTGAAGTCAGGAGGACCTGAGTTCAAATCTGGTCTCAGACACGTAACAGCTGTGTGACCCTGGGCAAGTCACTTAACCCCAATTGCCTCAGCAAAAAAAAAAAAGTAAAACGAATCCCTGTATTCCAGAAGAGCCAGGCAAGGATGAGAAGCGTACCAGACCAGAAGTGAATGCCAAAAACATGCGCCAAAAATCAGAGGAGGAGCTGAACAGGCTGGGCCAACACAATGATTAGAAGCCAAAGTGCAAGGGCAGAACAGAAGTCTTGAATGATGTAAGTATGGCTGCACTGAGTGGACTCCAGGGGAGACTGAGCCAGAAGTAGGCGCTGAAATGGAAAGGGAATTTTGGGCTTGGGGAATAATATGAGAATGGCATGGGCACGAGTGTAGTCTTTTCAGGGGCTAATGCTGGTCCTCTTTTGATTTCTGTTGGCAAGCCGCAAATACTAAGTTTAGGTAAGTGATGTGGAGCTGGCAAGAGCTTTGAATGCCAAGATAGAGAGTTGGTATAAACTGGGATTCACTGTATTAGGATTCACTGTAGCTTTTTAAGGAGTTTTTTAGAAAAAAACAATATGGTACACACTGGATGTATAAAATGCCTGTTACAGGCCAAGGCATAAGCTAAGCTCTTTACAAATATTATCTCATTTGATCTCCATAACAACCCTGAGAGTTAGGGAAGTGCTATTATTATCCCCATTTTACAGAAGAGGAAACTGAGGTAGCAGAAGTTAAGTGACTTGCCCATTTAGCTAGTAAGTATATGAGGCTGGATTTGAACTCAGCTCTTCCTATCTCCAGATCTAGCCATCTAGTTACAATCCAGGAAAAGGGATATAGGAAGTAATTGTAAGTCTTTTCTTCTGGTCACCTGCTAATTGTCCTTTTGTTGCCATCAAAAAAATCAACAAAATGTGTTATAGGAAGGATAGTGTGAATCAGAGAGAATATATTTTACCATGATGTAAAAGTTACTGTAAGAGGCAAGCCCCTTCAATTTAGAATCTAGTCTAAAAAGATAAAAATGTTAGGTTAGGTTTCTTAAACTGGGTCCATGTACTTTAAACAAATTTTTGATATCTTCATTTCAGTATCATTGGTTTCTCTTGCAATCTTTAATATTTTATTTTATGCATTTATAAGTAAGATTCTGAGGAAAAAAGTCCATAAAAACTTCACCAAAGGAGTCCATGACATAACAAAGATTGAGAATTTCTAACTTAAGAGAAAAATGTAGTTAAAATTAAAATATCTCACAAAGGTATAAATCAGTTAAATATGGATTTATTTACTAAATCCCAGAAGACTAGCACTAGTAGATGATAAGTAACAGGCTTCTGGGATAAGAGAGAATGGAAAAGAAGAAGGGGCCTTATTAAATAATCAAAATTCCTTATACATTCCTTACAGAATTTACAGAACAACTGTTCACAGTATCATTGCATATTTACTATGGGGTGAAAGCGACATCTTCGTTCAATAAGATGGAACAAATGAATTATTTGGGATGGTAGCACAAAATATATTCTTTGCAGATTTAAAATCCATTAACAAGCTTAAATAATACATAATTTAGCATGATAAATCTGTGAGTTCTTAAAAGATGAAATTTAAAATTCAAAGGCCATAATAAAATTTTGAAAAAGCAGCAAAATATTAACTCTAAATACCATTGTTTTGAAGAATAATGGCCAGTAGATCTGAACATATGTATGTATACAAAAAATATGCTTATACACACATATACATATACACATAATGATTGTAGAGCTCTTTCTTAGATGCATGTAGGCCTCAGAATAGAGCCCAACAAAATCCCTTTCTGCTTTACCATTATGCTTGTCTCATCGCTGAGAACAGTTCATTAAGGACATGAAAAAGGGTTTAACTGCTAAAATTGACAACAGAACCAAAGAGCAACTGTTCTAACAGGCTAATTACTTGGTTACTAAAGAAGTGAAGAATCTAGGGAATCTCAATAAAATCTAAATAAGACATATATGACAGGAAGAGAATACAAACGATAATCAAGATCAAATTTACTTATCTTTATTTAAAGGAGATATCCCATAATCACTCAATTGCTATATAGTGAATACAGAAACTGGTTCTAAATACCTGTACCGTGGAGTGCAAAAAAGCCACAGTGTACAACATCGGCTTCCACATGGGCAAATTGCTGACATCTAGGAGGTCTTGATTAATTCCAGCAAACGTTCTTTTCAAACCTGCACGTACCCCTTGGGGAGGTTCATTAGTGAACTTTATAGAAGTCTGTCATAAAAAGCAAATATAATAGTTTTACTATGAAAAATTCATACAAGAAAACAAAAACTCTAATTAAAAATAAGTCAAACAACATATTTATGGTACATATAATTTTAGCTGAAATTCAGCTAAGTACCCATCAATTAAATTGAATACAGCCAATAAACTATAAATTAGCATCTAGTGTTATAATTCACTTGTGGGAATGTTAACTACATAATCTTGATGACAGTATATGATTTTTACATTGCAAGAATTCTGTTAGTGTCCTAAACAATTCTGTATTTCTCCAAATTACTCCAGACTTATTTGTAGAGCTAGAACAATTTAACAACTGCTATTTCCATAGTACCATGAAATTTCCAAAGGCTTTTCTCAGGTCAATTCCTTTGGGGACAGGTAATGTGTAATTATAACCATTTTACAGATGAGGAAACTGAGAGGAAAATGAATTTGCTCATATTCCTATGACTATCACAGACTCCAGATGTCTTGTGACTAACCTGTAACAATGTGATTGGAAATTTTTCATGTGCTTCAGTAGTTATCCAGACTCGGAAAGTCTCATTATTAGCTTTAATAGTAAGTAGTGTTTCTAATAATTCTTCCATGAACTCTAGACCAAGGTGACAATTCTGAAGTAATACCCAGCCTCCCTGTGTCAAAAAAAAATGTTATTCAATTTTGGCAAACATTTGGAACAAAAACTCATAGTCATGGATGTCATCTTTGCACTCTTATAGACTAGATGTATAAATTCTTTTATCATATCTAGGGTTTAAAAATTCATTTGATGTTTTCATATGGTCATTCCATTTGTTACATTGGTGAACTAATAACTTTTAAAACCAAATGGATTTGAAATCATGTTCTCCATTATCTATTCCAGTAGAGGAGTATAAGAAAAAGTTAGTCTGCTTTATGTAGTACAGTGTGAGCACCATCTAGTGATGAAAATAGGTACTTTACAGGCTAGAATGGCCATGTCCTAAACTTACATTTTCATACTTTATAATAAAACAAGCATTGAAATATGTGAGAAATATAGAAGAGGAGAGGTCAGCAAACTTTTTAATAGAAACTGATTCATATTCTTTTGCTTTTATAATATTTCCAGAGAATCATAATTTACTCTGCTGGAAAGTAATGATTAAATCCAAAATTGAAGGCAAGATCTGCCATTATAGTGCTTAGCCAGGTTCTGTATTCCCAAACCCATCCTTCATAAAACTTAAGAACAAACCATACAGTCTAGTTGTACAGTTAGCATTTTTCCTACTAGACTGGGTCTATGTTTTAGTCATCTTCACATTCTCTCCAAAAGCCTACTCCAGGGTCTTTTGTATATAACAAATATGTGTGGAACAAGTGAATGAATACTGTGAAATAGAAATAAGAGACTGGAAAATGAAGTGAAAAAATGGTGCATTACAGAACTTTGAACTTTTATGCTCTTTCCAAGCATAGTGTACCAGTGGTGGGGAGAACTTCAAGTGTTCCTAGTCTTACCTCTGACCTTTCTTCCTATGCACCCTAGGAAACCTCTTTACCCTGGCACTGCTGAATAAGATTGGTTTTATGAAGAATCTGTGGACTATGTGGCATTAGCCTGGACACTTTTGTATTATAACTTATGTGAGATTTCTCATGGGTATTTATGGGAAAATTCTAATCAAAAGAAGCCTTTTCAATTTTCTTTATACTTTCACTGAGAGATATGTGGATTGGTTTTTATTTTTTTATTCTTTACTTTTTTCTTTTTTTTTTTTTGAAAAGTAGAATCAGAGTACAATTCTTTTTTTTTAATTAGGAGCCACTTTACAAAGTTTTCCTCTTTAGTAA
This sequence comes from Myrmecobius fasciatus, assembly GCA_023553655.1. Classification (NCBI taxonomy): domain Eukaryota; kingdom Metazoa; phylum Chordata; class Mammalia; order Dasyuromorphia; family Myrmecobiidae; genus Myrmecobius; species Myrmecobius fasciatus. The sequence continues at coordinate 19,720 of JAJPUD010007464.1, read as the reverse complement.
ATGAAGATTAGAACTATTTTATTTATGAATCAGCATTATGTACAATTTTTATTAAGTACTCAATTATAATTGGCATTGTGCTAGCAGAGATTAACATTGCCACAAATGTCATTTTTGCTCCAGAATAACATTCTTTTTAATTCACACAGCATTAAGATGCACATTCAATTAGGCTAAGCCTGAGAAATAACTTGGTAAAGTCAAATTTCTTGAATATTGTCTAGATACCACATGAACTATATATGGCACTTTTAATACTAAGAAATTCCCTTACCATTTTCCCCACTGTAGGAAATGAAAAAGAGGACCATACGTCCATATATTTGAGGCTGGAAGGGACTATAGAGGCCACATAATCAAAACCTTTTCCTTTATGGCTAGAGAAACTGAGGTCCAGAGGGTGAAATGATAGAGCAAAGATTTGAACTTAGGTCCTCTGATTCCAAATCTATTGCTCCTTCTGTATCACAACAATGTAGGAGCTTATAGAATCAGGTACAGTTAAAATGAACCTTCTGGACATTAATATCAAGGTAACAAATTCTTCATTTATTAAAAATGTCAGAAATCAAGGTTCAAAATTCAATTGAAAATTTGTTCTACAAAGTGAATATTGTAGTTCACCAAGAAAGAATAGATTGTATACATATAACTATTTCCACATGATATTTTCTGAAGTTAATTAAGCAAAAATTATTGAGGCTTTGGATTTTCTGGGAATTAATGACTAGGTAGAAGAGGTTGATGACCTAAAGTAATGTTTTAGGCTGTTAAACCTTCTATAGACATTAATTTCAAAGAATATGTGGTACCAAGGCTATTATTGGCATTATAAGATAGAAAGTTTAAAAATAAGCCAGTGGATTTATTTTATTTTTTTAATGGTGCATTCTTCAATTGCTATGATAGGTCCAGGGCACTTCTAGAAAATTAATGTCCTGTGTATTTATTAGGTTTTATGTGAATCATATTTCAAAATTCTATTCAGTTCGCAGATATTAATAAAAATTATTATCAACACTTGAACTTAGCTTCACGTGCTTCTTATTTGCCTGAAACTATCCTTAATGAAAAATGAATGCCTGTAGTTATCTAAAAATTGAAGTATAATTGTACTCATCTGTCATTCATTAAGTGCTATGTGTCATTACTATATCATGAAATTTCAAAATTTTTGCTAAATTTTTGTGTCTGAGAATAGAGAAGGGCCATATCTACATGATAGCTTGAAAAGTTTTGATGACAAATAAGCTGAACAGCTTTCTGTGGTCAGAGAAAGCAGAACTTCAATCATCAAACTAGTTATTTCCCCATGGATGTCAAGAAGAAATTGGTTTGAAGTTTTAAATTTTTTTGTAAGAAATGTATACAAGTATAACTGAAAATTTATTTAATACATAAATAAGAACGAAAATGAATTATTTATCACAGATATATATTTTCACCTCTATGTTTGCACACATTTATCTGCTTTTTCAAATGTTTGTGTAGGAAAGTAACTAAGGGCAAAGATTTCTAACCAGAGTAACAACTATTAAATGCACAGGACATCCAAATGAATGGGCAGTAGGAGAGAGAACAGATGACAGAAGAAAGTATCTAGACTCTTTCTTCCTACATACCTGTTGCATTGACATCTGTACCATTTTGCGAGCATGAACTTCTTGTCCTTGGCCCATAGAGATTGTTCTGCATTCTGTAATACATACAGAATGCCAGTTACATATCCTCACCTTATGTAACAATGACAAAATTAGGTTTGATTTTCTGTCCATGTGTCAGCTGGGGAAGCTAGGTGGTACAGAGAGTAGAGTGCTAGACCTGGAATTAGACCTGAGTTAATAGATGGCCTCAGAGACGCAGTAGCTGTCTACCTCAGCTGCTCCTCTGCAAAATAAGTTGGAGAAGGAAATGGCAAATCCTTCCAGTATTTTTGCCAAGAAAATTCTAAATAAGATCACACAATCAGACACAACTGAAATGACTAAGAGCCACCAGGTGTCAGTATATAATAAGTGCTTAACAAAGTTGTTGGATTTGATTTGAGGCTTTGATGGATCCTTTTAGTGGGTCAGCATTAGTTCTTTTGTCTCAAGAAAGGCTGAACACTCATATATAACTCCCTAATATAGCTCAGTAGGTGTGATCCACAACGGGCAACCTCACTGGAGTTCTCTGGGGGAGAATCACAGTGCCAGGCCATTGGATTCATCACCTAGATGTGATCTGCTAAGAAATGTACATAAAAGCATCTGTGTCCACTGCTGATTCATGCATTTTCCCTCAAGTTTTACTGCAGTGTCTTACTGCAGGGTGGAGAATGTGTTAAGTCAAGCTACCAAGTAAGAAAGGCTTTGAAGAGGCACACAGGGATGGACAACATATGCATTATTTAAGGACCAGCTCTTCCTATTACCAATAGGCTGATCACTAGGGAATAAGTTTTTGTTTTGTTTTGTTTTGTTTTTTTTAGCCAAACCACTCATAAAGATTGGTTTAAGGTAGAAAAAGGGGTTTAATCTGCATTGATGGGAGTGTTCACACTGACATGACCAAAGGTGCTGGAAGTATGATGTGTGTATTATCTAGCCCTAGTAGCAAGTAAATTAGAAAATTAAAAGATCCATGTATATTTCTGAGGTTATGGATTGGACTTGTTTACTTTCAAGGTATATTCATTTTTTTATGTCCCCTCATATAGCTGGCTATTTTTACCCAATGCACCGAGTAGTGCAATGCACTGCCACCTAAATGAGGAAACAGTATGGAACAATAGCCCTGAATTTAGAAAATCTGGCTTAAAATCCTGTTTCTGATACTGTCTGTGTAACCTTGGGCAAGCCCTGAACCTCAGTTTCCTTATCAACGAAACGAGAGGATTAGATTCCTTTGAGAATCCTTTGAGATCCTTTCTTGTTCTTGGTATTTGATCTATACTTATTTTATGTGGAAGGTTATCAGGGAGTTTAAAAATTGGGCTCTTTACAGAGGTCCAATGGGCCCAGAAGGGACTCTCTCAGTATTCATTTAATTATTTTTAAAAAATGGTAATAACAAATTGTTTATGTCACGTTTGAAGTTTCTTTTATAGAAAATCCTTTGCTAATAATTTAAACTACATATTCAAGTTTGAAACCAGAGAAGCAAATATAAGTACAAACATTATATACTCAGAATTAGCTTTAAGCAAAATTCTAAAATGGGGAATTTTGTTTTCAGTAATTCTCTTAATCTTTTTACTTTCCCCATTTCCTAGGTACCCACCCAGTATTCCCATGTTGCCTCTTGGAAGTTCAAAAACCCTGAATTCAAAGCTCTATCAGAAGTAGATACAAAAGTCCAAGGGTTCAGGACCTTTCCTTCTCCAACTTCTCCACTCCCATTAAAACTGCTGTCCCAGGACCCATTCCACCAGTTCTATTAATAATAGAAATCTAACAAGTAAAGTTAGATCAGTCAACATGAGCTTGGATTTTTCTTCATCTCAAAAGCCCTTGATTGCATTTTCTACTTTCTACTCCCTTTTCACCAATCTCTGATAATGAAGTGGCCCTTCTTCTTTCCAAGACAAATGCTTCTACATGTGCCCATGATCTCATCACCTCGTACCTTCTCCAATAGACTGCTCCCCAATCATCCACCAACTTTTACTAGTTTCTTCCTTATTGCCTTCAAACTTTCCCTATACTTTAGGGCTAGCCATACCAACTCTCAAGATATAATCTTATATCTCTTCTATCTTTCTCATCCAAACTCAGAAAAAGTTATTTCATATTTCATAGATAACTAGGAAAATCTCCACAATATAATGCAAAGGGAAGTGAGCAGAATTAGAACAATTTACACAATGATAATATTATGGAGAAAAACAACTTTGAAAGACTTTAGTGCTCTGATTAATACAATTATAAAACAGAAGTTGAGAACACTTTAGATGAAATATGCCACCTACCTACTGCCAAAAAGGGGACTAAAATACAAAATTAAAGAAATATGCACATGTGTATATTCATATTTCATGTCTATATGTGTATACAAATATATACATTATAATTGTTACATATTGTAATAATAAATATATATATATAATTCTTTCATATACACATATACACACTTATAGCCAAGAACTTGTTTTGCTTTATTATGTGTTTTGAGGATTTTACAAAATTTTTTATTTGGGAAGATTGTGGGAGGGAAAGATAATAAATTCTTATAAAAATGATTTTTTATTAAAAAAACAACTTTTTTTTTTACTCTCATTGCATCCCACTCCTCAATCTGTTGCAATCTGGCTTCCAACCTCATTCACTCAATCAAAATTCCAAAGTTACCAAAGATTTTCTTCTCAGTTTTCATCATTCTCAATTTATATGCTGCATTTATCTCTGTTGACTACACTCTCCTTCTATATACTTTATTTCTCTGGAATACTGAGACAGGCTTCTGGTTCTCCAACTTTTAGACTGCTTCTCAGGTCCATTTGTTGATTCACAATCTATACTTTGTCTCTTAACTTTGAGTATTCTCCAATGTTCTATCTCGAGCCCCCTTCTCTTTTCTTATGTTCTCCTTACAGGATATACTGTTTGGAAGCCAGATTGCAACTCATCCATCTAAAAGCACCTTAAATTTGCTGTTTCCTGCACTGTGCCAGATGTCCTAGATTCTGGAGACAGTAGAAACTCTTGAGCCATAAAGTTGTGAATTTCCTGCTTTTCGAGGATTAGAGATACAATACAATGACAGTAAGAATACCATGCTATAGGATAGGAAGATGAGACTCAGACCAAATTCAGAAAAAAATATTTAAAATTTCATAGGAACCTGGGAAGATATCTATGATTTAATGCAATTCACTTTGCATTAGACTGGAATAACTGAAGAATTTGTATAATTTGCACAATGACAGTGTTATGGAGAAAAATAACTTTGTTTTTCAAACAGCAGAAATAGTGCAGAGCAGAAGAGACAATGAATGCCCAGTATTGGTGAGTTCTGAGGGAAATATGAAGAGGGATAAAAATGAACCATATATTTATACCCAAAGCTTTTCTTGATCCCCTCAACTTTATCAATGACCTCTCTTAATAATTATTTTGTAATGATTTTATATTCTATAAAAGAACAGTGATTCTTTTCATTTCTTCACTGTGTAAGAAAATACAAAAATGTTCAGAATATCCTTATAGACCTTTATATTGGCACATTTACCCTATACCTATGAAAGGGATAATGATAAAAATTTATTTTATCCAACTCAGTTTTTTTTAAGAATAAACATAAAGAGGGAAATTCAGGAGCTAAATAATGTACCAATTATGCAGTTTTCAAATGAATGGGGTTTTGCTCATACCCAGTTTAAGTTTTTTAGCAAGTGCATCAATTTGATTAGTTGGATCAGACCCCATGGATAGGAAACATATAAGAGGTGTTCGTGTGTCACTTTCTTCCCAAGTTTTTTCAAGGTTTAAGATGACTGGTTCTGTGTATTTTTCTTCTAAAGAATCTGCAATATATTTTCTTGCCTGGAAAACAGTGCGATCTGGGCACCAGGACCTAGGGAAAGTTGAAGAAAATAAATTTACTGTGTTCATTTTTATTCTAAGTTCAAACAAAATAATTCAATTAATAGTAACATGGCCATCACAATTTTTTCTCCTTGCAGATGTGTGAAAAAGGCTGTGAGAATATACCAAGACAGGTCAGGTACTCTTAAAGGCAGTCTGAAAGAAGCTCTCCCTGGTCAGCCACTAAGAATCACTCCCTGCTTAAACTTAGGACAATTGAATCTTGAAGTTAGAAGGACCTGAGATATAGAGTAGAGTACTAAAACTTCATTCTGTTAGTGAGAAATTTTGCTCTAAAATTGCTTAACAAAGTGATTAACTAATGAGGCAGACACTAGCTCTAACTCAGTAATTCTTCACTACAAATGAAAATATTCCAAGAAAGATGCAGAGGGAAGTTTTTCTTTTCCAATTGTGGCATCATGTGTTATACTGCTATACACAATCAAAATGTAAAAGGAACACTTGAAATTAAGGAGACAGTTAAGGTACAGTGACAAGAACACTAGATTTGGAATAAGACGACCTGGGATCTTCTTGTTCCATTCCTTACTTCTATGTTACTTAGAGTAAGTCACTTCATGGCTTATAAAATGAGGGAGTTCCTAAATGCTCAAGTCCTTTCTAGCTTTAAATTGTATAGTCTGTGATCTAATACATATGTATTAAGCCCCTAATATGTATATGCTTTTATAGAATTCAACGGGAAAGCTACAAAATAAATAAAAGATGAGATAGAAAGGCAGTGTTGTCAGAGGTATGAGCACTGCACTTCTGTGAAACCTTCAGATTAAAGGTGGAAGGTGAGTGCCACAGTGACCTTTGTGACATATAACATACTCCTTCCCTTCTACTCCATCACCCCCAAATAAAAGCTGGACACAATGTTAAGTTAAATTTGTATTATTAGTATTCTCTCTACCACACTGTTAAGTTTAGATACTCAACAAAATGCTCGTACTGAAAATTTAACAACTGGTTCTCAAAAACCAGCTGGAGCTGGCTCCAATACAGCTCTATTCCAGCTGTATGATCCAATAGGACCATATGACTTCTAAAATCTCTTTCAGTTTTAGATCTATGATTTCTGATCTCAAAGAGTTTCCAATCTGGCTGGGAAGACCAAGTACACAAATGAAACATTTTAAAAGATTTGAAAAGAAGCAGATATATAAGTGAAAATCATTGTAGCACATACAAATAACATCTACTATGGGAAACCTCTTACTCTCTTACTTCTTAGTGTAACAAAAACAAAAGAAAAAAGAAACTGTTACTTTTTTCCTAATTGTCAAAACAGTACTTGCCATTTCAGTGGAACAGGTCTCTAGCCCTCTTTCTATGATGACATACTTTATAATTTCAACTTTATGAATTTCAACTTAATAATTTTTCATTTGAAAATATAATCAGCCTTCAACTTCTAATATGAAAAAACAATGCCAAAACTTAAAAATCAATAATTTCTCTTTTTTTCTTTTTAGTTGTAAACAGACTGAATAGTCAGTACATGGAAATACATTCCAGAGGTACATAGTGTAAAATTCTTCCCCATCAACTGCAGATTGCATGATAGGGAGAACAGGACACGATATTTAAGAGTTTGAATCCAGCTTTAGGATCTTAATAGTGACTATAAGCCTTGATCTTATAATCTATGATTTAATAGGGACTGCCTTGGGATATATTAAAGGTTAGGTAATTTGTCTAGGGTTATTCAACTAATTGTTATCATGGATGGTGACCATAGATGAATTTAGAACTTTGAGACTATAAGTATTTGCACCCTATCTACCATCTCAGCTGCCAAGAGGTACCTATGTTACTTATGTTAACCATAAGGACATGCCAAAATCTAAATGTAGAAAGAACTGACATAATGAATGCTTCCAAGTCATGTAAATACCAATCATTACCTGATGAGCAAAAGTTTGCGACAAGTATCTAATGAATCATTATATCCATCAGGAATTATTTCCTCCTCTGGAGCATCTTTGTCAAACCAGCTTTTCCATCCCTTCTCATTGCGAGATATCTAAGAGAAACAAAAAAAATAGCAGTTATATATGCTGAATATTAAAATAAAAGGTGACAAATCAGTAGCCATATATGTACATATAAACTTCATATACACTCAATTAGAAGTTAATATTTGGGACAACCTTCAAGAATTTTAGAGAAGCATCCTTTTTAAAGTGAAGTTGATTCAAGCTTTTATATTTTAATTCCCTCAATTAGATTTTAAATTTAATCTTCTTTAATGCTTTATTCTTCTTTGCTAAAAACATATTTTGCTAATGCCAAAATACTGTTTTTCAGTTTTTAGTTTTTCTAAGTTTTAAGTACAACTTAAAAATTGAAGAGCATCCTAAAAATTGATGAGAAGAGTGCCTAAAGGGCAAGTCTTCTGAGTTTAAGTCTTGCTTTTAAAGTATCCTGGCTTTATGACTCCATGTGCCCAAAGCAGCTCTCTGAGACTTAGTTAAAGGCAAAAGGAATTTCCACATCAGTAGTTCTCCCACACTTATGAAACCATTGATTTGGTTAAAAAAAGAGAGAAAGAAATGACATTGTATGAACTACGGAATATTCACCTAAATTTTAGGTTCTTTGTATTCAGTTATTTCTAAATAGTTTATGCTAGCAAATAATATTTTATTACAGAATCATAGAATTTAAAATTGGAAAGGGCATCAGATGGCAATTAGTTCAATATATAACTGAAAAATAATTCCTTCTATAATATACTTAACAGGTAATTATTCAGCCTTTGCTTTAAATCCTAATTAACTCCAGAGACTGTCTGAAATGTTGAAATGTGTGTCTGTGCATGTATGTTTGGGGATAAAGTATTTTGGCAAATGTTATCACCAAAGTGCCAGACCTTCCATCCTAGTCTAAAGAATGTGTAAATGAAACAGAACTCATCTAGATTCTATGCAGGGAATGAATGAGTGAAAAGAAGTTCCTTGACCCATAAAAGAATGAATGAAGAATCATGCGTATCTTATACCGTAAACCTTTGCTTTTTCTCCTTTCTCTTGGTTTTTTATTTTTCAATGTTTGATTTTTGTAGACAAAATGAGAATTTCAGGATGGTTTTTGTTGGGTGAAGGGAGGTGGTTGCTGTGTTTGAAGTGAAGGAAGTATAAGAGAAGTTGGAATTAAACAGTATTTGATTACAAGAACAAAGAGTTTAAATATATACACATTTGCTTAGATTCCATAATCCTGCCTCTTAGCCTTCATCTAGCACAAATGACTGTATGAAGCAATTAGAGAACATGATGATATATGGAGAAGAGAAAAAAAAATGTTAAAAGAATGATATGTCAAAGAGAATGTTTGTCAAAACCAGATCAACAAATGTTACTATGGATTCCAAGAGCAAAACTGCCATAAAGTGCTCAATGAGACTATATTGGGTTTTAACAGACATTTAAATGTACAGAGTTTAAGATACTTTGTTTTCATTCAAGGGACATTTGTAGAACCCTGAGTAGGAGAATAAAATCATTACACTCCAAATTTATTCTAGAAGTATGAATTTAATAGAGGTGGAACTTAAGGAAGTCATGGCTTTGGCCCTGATGGTGGACATAACTAGTTTGTGTCACCCTGCCAGTTTAGCAGCTTTACTAAATTTTGTCTGTGAAGAAATTTAATTACTTACCTTTTGATCTAGAGTTGAAGAATTAAAAAAATTTATTATGACTTCATGACAATATAACTGTAGCTTGTAATAGATGCCAAAAAGCAACAAATGTAGTCATACAAGTACACTACAGAGAATATCTTTATATGTGAATATTAAATTGAATCAGAAATCAGAAAACAATATTTACAAGAGGAAAAGAGGAGCAAGAGGAGGATCTGTATGCCTCTACAAAGACAACTTGCCAGTTGCTAAAATATCTTATTTTTCTAATATGGACAAAGAATACATCAATGCCATATGAATACATATGTCTAGTGTAAAATATTTTAAAAATATCTGGGAATGTTGGTAAATATAAAATTTTCAAAAATTAGTGAAAGAGTAATGATGATGATAAAGACAGAGAGGGAAACTAGAGCCCCACATTTTTAGATTTGCAACAATTAAAAGATCCTTTATTCATATGATTAATTAACAAAGCAACATATTATTTGCCAATATCTGCTCCTACAATTGAGGCTTATCAGAGGACAGACATCATAAACTATTTTAAGGTGTTCCTACAATAAATAAACAGTGAAAATTCTTCAAAGTATAAAATAGAAGGCACTGAAAAACACAGAGGTGACTTTCTTAACTCTTCTTCCCTTTAAGCCTATTACTTACAAATGTAAGCTCCTTGAAAACAGGGAATATGATTTTTGCTTGTATTTGTATTCCTAGTAACTGACATAGTCAGTGCTTAATAAATTTATTCATTCATCCTCCCTCCCTCCCTTCCTTCCTTCTTTTTCTTCCTTCCTTCTTTCTTTCCTTGCTTTCTTCCTTCTTTCCCTCCTTCCTTCCTTCCTTCATTCCTTTTTTCCTTCTTTCCTTCCTTTGTTCCCTCCCTTCTTCCCCTTCCTTTCTTCCTTTCCTCTCTTTTCCTTCTTTTCTTGTCATCTTAGATCCCTTTCCATGCCTCTTTACAATTCAGAAGAAAAGCATTAATAGGCATAGTGACTTGCCCCAGGGAATACATCAATCAATTATTATTCATTAAGCACCTACTCTGTGTTTGGGATTAGTAGCAAAAAGCCTAAATTAATGCCCAGAACTCCTTATTCCCAGTCTATAATAATAGGTGAACAGCAGGACCAGCAGAGATAATCATGGACAGTGAAGGTATTCAGCTAATAGCAAGGTAGGTAAACTCAAATGCTGGCATAAGAATATCTAGATGTACAAATATGAATTAAAATGGCAAACAAGAACTAATTAAAATTGATAGCAACACAGAGACAGCTGTTCCATTAGAAGAGAAATAAAGTCATTATGAAGCTACCAAATTTCTTTGTAGCAAAGTATAAACTAATTATAACCACGGTTAACATACAGAGTATTGTACACTAAAAGGAGTTCTAGAACAAGACATGACAAATTTGTCCTCCCTCAAGGAACTTAAAATCTAATAGCAAAGGTCAGTTTAATAACATGCTGATTATACATGAAGATGACCTGCTATCAGTAGGTTATTTTTTCCAAGACTGGTGCCATCTAGGCACATTCTCTCCTTTCTCCCTCCCCTGCCCTTTCCCCCGACCAAGTCTCTCTCATAATCCAGAGTCCATAATTTGTCAGAGGGGGTGGGAGGTAAAGACTGTGGCCACAAAAGAGGAAAATTAAATAGTGCATGTAAGAACAGAACTTATGAATGTGAATAATTTTCATTAAAAAGAAAAAGAAACACTATTGTTTGCTGTGGTGAGATGGCAATTTTATCCTAAGTTCAATGCCAGCTCTGACTCTGCTTTATTGCTTTATTTGTAAATCAGCACCAACTGCAGAAGACAGAGCTAATTATCAGGCCTTGACACTTATGAAATCACACACACTCCACTACACACTGACATACCAACAGTGACAACATATCAGTTACAAGCAACCATCTTTTTTTTCTGAGTTGTATAATTATCTTCCAGTGACAGTTTAATCAACTTTACTTAATCAAAACCAACCAGATGGGTATGTTCAAAGAACAATGTTCAAAGAAAAGCAAGCAATAAAGGTGCCCCATTTTCACCATGAGAAGAAAAAAAGATTAATGGGCAAAAAGAAAATGAGAAAAACAGGAAATTTTCTTATCTCACTTAGGTATGAAATAAACACCTAAAAACATTCTTATAGGGTAAGGAATCAGAGCAACTTGCTAACTCTCCTTGACTGGGATTTCCCATGGACTTAAGCATTCATCTCAGCCCCTTCTTCTTTTAAATGTATTTACTTAAAACAAATTTAAAAGAAAAAAATTGCTATGTGCACAGCAGAATATGAGAGGATTCAAAATAGGCAACAATAAATTTCCATTTCAAGAAAGCATATGTAATAAATATTGTCCATCTTTTGTTTCCTTTTATGTTTTCCTTTGCTCTCTACTGTGTATTTTTACTGTATTTTTTCCCTGTTCTCTCCCTCCCCCAACTTTCCCCAAGCAGGCTACAGTCAAGCACAGATATATTTATATACACACACACATATATGTGCATATTTATAAATGTATACATATACATAATCATATACACACAATACATACACAGATAATCAGACACATATGTACAAATATACATTCATATACATCTATGTAAGGTTGTACTATGCTTCTGTTTCTCTAAAAAGCCCAAGTCTTTCCATATTTTTCTAAATCCACCAATTCATCATTTCCTGTATCATAGCAATATTCTAACCTTTAAAACAACTTGATATGGCTAATATAAAGTGTAGTTTCTTTTTTCTCTTTGGATTGAATGAATCTATTTTAACTATTCAAACTTTGAGATCAGTGATTACTATACCTAACTTTTTTTTTCTAATAAATTCTACTCTTGATCATTATTATGTTTGTGTATCTCATTTCCTATCCTTGCTGACTCCTCTATTTTACTTTTACCCACTACTTTGCCTTACTATTACTTAATTTTCTCCCTAAGGATCCCCTTCATCCTGTCCCTTACCTTTTTCTACCTTTACCCTCTTTCTTTATCCCATTCCCATTAATCTACACACCTTTGTATGCCATTCCTTTTATCCTATTCCTTCTGCTTTTATTCTTTAATTTAGAAGACTTTTATATCCCTCTAGCTGTATAGGTATTGTTCATTCTCTAATCCATTCCTGATGTGAATAGGATTCCAGAATTACTAGCCTTCCTCTACCCCATCTAATTCTGTTGTATTAGTTCTTGGTCTCATATCTCATTTATATAACCTAATTATTCTTTTTACCTTTTCTTTTTTTTGTAATTCAAAATTTTTTTAAATTTATTTTAAATTAAATTAAATTAAATTTATTATTTTTTAATTAAAACATTTTGTTTGCAAAACATATGTATGGGTAATTCTTCAACATTGACCCTTACAAAGCTTTCTGTTACAAATTTTCCCCCCTAGTCCCCACCCCTTCCCTAGATGGCAGGAAATCCACTACATGTTAATTATCTTAAAATACTTGATAAATCAAATATATGTATACATATTTCCTCATTGTTGTGCAATAAAAATAGTATCTACAAAAAAAATCTTAGAAAGGAAACACAATGCAAGCAAATATCAATAGAGAGCATGGAGATGTTATGTTGTGGTCCACATTTCATATCCCTCTCTCTGGGTGTATATGGCTTTCTTCATTGAACAATTGGAACTGGTTTGAAACATTTCATTGTTGAAGAGAACCATGCCCATCAGAATTGATCATCATATAGTCTTGTTGATGTGTATAATGATCTCCTGGTTCTGCTCATTTCAATCAGCATCAGTTCATGCAAGTCTCTCCAGGCCTCTCTGAAATCATCCTGCTGGTCGTTTCTCACAGAACAATAATATTCCATAACATTCATATACCATAATTTATTCAGCCACTCTCCAATTGATGGGCATCCATTCAGTTTCCAATTTCTAGCCACTACAAAAAGAGCTGCCACAAACATTCTTGCACATGTGGGTCCCTTTCCCTCCTTTAAGATCTCTTTGGGATATAGGCCCAGTAGAAACACTGCTGGGTCAAAGGGTATGCACAGTTTGATAACTTTTTGAGCATAGTTCCAAATTGCTCTCCAGAATGGCTGGATCCATTCACAGTTCCACCAACAATGTATCAGTGTCCCAGTTTTTCCACATCCCCACCAACATTCGTCATTATCATTTCCTGTCATTTTAGCCAATCTGACAGGTGTGTAGTGGTACCTTAGAGTTGTCTTAATTTGCATTTCTCTGATCAATAGTGATTTGGAGCAACTTTTCATATGACTACAAATAGTTTTAATTTCATCATCTGAAAATTGTCTGTTCATATCCTTTGACCATTTATCTATTGGAGAATGGCTTGAATTCTTATAAATATGAGACAATTCTCTATGTATTTTAGAAATGAGGCCTTTTTCAGAACCCTTAAATGTAAAGTTGATTTCCCAATTTATTGCTTTCCTCCTAATCTTGTCTGCATTAGTTTTGTTTGTACAAAACCTTTTTAACTTAATATAGTCAAAATTAACTATCTGGTGTTCAGTTAAGAGTTCCAGTTCTTCTTTGGACATAAATTTATTCCATCTCCACAGGTCTAAGAGATAAACTATACTAAGTTCCTCTAATTTGCTTATAATATCACTCTTTATTTCCAAATCATGAACCCATTTAGATCTTATCTTGGTATATGGTGTTAGGTGTGGGTCGAGCCCTAATTTCTTCCACACTAGTTTCCAATTTTTCCAGCAGTTTTTGTCAAATAGTGAGTACTTATCCCAGAAGCAGGAGTCTTTGGGTTTATCAAACACTAAATTGCTATAGTTATTGCCTAGTTTGTCCTGTGATTCTATCCTATGCCACTGATTGACTACTCTATTTCTTAGCCAGTACCAAATGGTTTTGATGACCCCTGCTTTATAATATAGTTTTAGATCTGTTACAACAAGACTACCTTCATCAGCCTTTTTTTCATTAATTCCCTTGAAATTCTTAATTTTTGTTCTTCCAGATGAACTTTGCTACTATTTTTCTAGATCTGTAAAATAATTTCTTGGGAGTTTGATTGGCATAGCACTAAATAAGTAAATTAGTTTGGGTAGTATTGTCATTTTTATTATATTCACTTGGCCTACCCATGAGCACTTGATATTTTTCTAATTGACTAGGTCTGACTTTATTTGTGTGGAAAGTGTTTTGTAGTTTAGTTCATATAGTTCCTGATTTTTCCTCGGCAAACAGATTCCCAAATATTTTATACTATCAACAGTTATATTGAATGGAGTTTCTTTTTGTATCTCTTGCTGCTGAACTTTGTTGGTAATATATAAAAATGCTGCTGATTTATGTGGATTTATTTTACATCCTGCAACTTTGCTAAAGTTGTGGATTGTTTCTCTTTTACCTTTTCTTACGTGATTTTGCTTTTTAGAATCACATCATACTCAGCTCTACCCCAATCTTTCTTTAGAGCTATCAACTTACTAATGACAATCTTAGAGTTTACATTTCATGTTTAAAGCATAAACAATTTGTCCTTATTCAATATCTTGAAATTAATCTTTAATGTTTACCTAGTATTTCTCTTGGATCTTTTATGTCAAATTTTCTATTAAGTTCAGATTTTTTTTTGGCAATAAAGTCCTGAAAGTCTGAAAATTCATTGAATATCCTTTTTTTCATTCAGGATTATGTTTAACTTTGCTGGATATGACATTTTTGATCACAATCCTAGTTCTTTTGCTCTTTAATATATAGCATTCCAAGACCTTCGGTCTTTTAATGTAGCCATTGCTAGATTTTATGTGATTTTCACTGTGGTTTTGTTGTATTTGAATTTCTTTTTTATTTTTACTCATTTTCTTCTTGATCTGGGAATTTCAGAATTTAGCTGTGATGTTTTTATAGGAGTTCCTCACATATTCTCTTTCATGTAGTGATTAATGGTTTTTTTCTTATTCCTATTCTCTCTTATTCTAAACCTTCAGGACAATTTTCTTTAATTATTTCTTGTATTATCATATCAAGATTTTTTTTTTTGGTGTTAGTTTTCAGATAATCCAAGCATTCTTGAGTTTTCTCTTCTTGATCTGTTCTCCAGATCTGTTGTTTTTCTTATGAGCTGTCTCAATGCTCTTCTATTTTTTTATTCTTTATATTTTATTATTTCTTGGTCTCTTTTAACTTTGCTGGCTCCCCCTTGCCCAATTCTAGTTTTTATTAAGTCATTTTTTCCCTTTAAGATTATGGATCTCCTCTATTGACATTTGCTTGCATTGTGTTGCCTTTCTCTGATTCTTTTTTTTTCTTGTAGATAGGATTTTTCTTGCATAACTTCTCAAGCATTTCAACATTATTAACATGTAGTGGACTTCCTGCCATCTAGGGGAGGGAAGGGGACTGGGGGTAAAATTTGTAATGGAAAGCTTTGTAAAGATCAATGTTGGGGAACTACCCATATATATGTTATACAAATAAAAAGCTTTAATAAAAAATAAGATTATGGATCTCCTTTTCTAGTTGGCTGACTTTCTTTATATAATCTTGTTTTTCTAGGATTGCCAGTTTTACTTTTTTGAAGGAATGAGCACAGGTTTGGAGTTAGCACCTGTGTTAAAAATTGTTCAGTCGTCTTCAGTCACGTCTGACTCTTTGTGACTTCATTTGGGATTTTCTTGGCAAAGATAATGGAGTGGTTTGCCATTTCCTTTTCCAGCTCATTGATGAGGAAACTGAGGTAAACAGAATGATATGAGTTGCCCTGGGTCATACAGCTAGGAAGTGTCTAAGGCTGAATTTGAACGCAGGCCTTCCTAACTCTAGGTCCAGACCTCTCCTACGGTGCCAGCTAGCTACCTTGAATGTGAAAAATGGGACACAACAAAGGGGACTGACAAAGGAACAAGAACTATCCATGCAGTAGGTTTAAAAGGGCAACTGACTTTTGTTATTACTTTCTCTTCCTGTTGAGCACATTGGTGTTTTGAGCTTTCCCTTACAGACCTATGGAAGATCAGAGGATCATGCTCCTCTCACTTACCCCCACAATAATTATGACTATTATGATATTCTGCCTAGATGAGTCTAAGATTAGACTTCAAGCTTCTGGCTGCCTCTTGGCTTTGTTTCTTTTCCCAAACAGAAAGATGTCTGAGATGGCTATTTTTGCGTTGGGGGAAATCTTGTAACTTTGGGAATTCTTTGATTTGGTGTTCTCCATAACAAATTCTTGGAAGAAAAGATAACTTGCATCAGGAGAATACACTGGAGCCATGCCCTGCCTTGCAGATGATATGAACCTTGAATGAATTCCTCAAACCAATACAGATACATATCACTGAAGTGCCTGCTCAAGCAGGACCCCAGTGTTTAATGTTTTAGCATGAAATTTTTGATAAAGTATAAGAGGAATTATGAGTTAGTGGTTTATTCTTTAATCATTTATCAATTCACACATGAGTCTTTTGTGTTTAAAGAATATGTAGCAGAAGAAATAAATTGCTGTGCTATACCTGAACTACTTTGTACATTGAATACCTTTCTGTTCAATATAATGCTCTTGTATTCTAAGGTAATGACATCATGAAATAGTAACAAATAAACATATTCTTTCCTGGAGTCAAGTTCTCCTAGAACTGAAGTGTGATGAGAAGAGGTAATCTCCTCCCTGAGCTATAGGTACATGCATCTGGGGACTTGTCTGGGATCTGAGGGGGTGATTTCTAAAGCCTTAGTAACTAAATCCCTTTTTGGGGATTTTTTTTTTGAGTCATGAATTCATGGCTCAACTGAATTGGCTTGCTTTTTTTTTTTTTTTAGTTAATTTTGCTTTTCTTATCACTGGGATAAGTTTGGACCTTCATTTGGGGTACTTTATACATTATATGTAAGCCTAGATTGTTTTTGTCTGAATTTCCATTTGAATTGTCCTATGCATTAACAGGGGCTCCACTGGGAAAATGTAGGAGCTGCCACTTCAGGAATCATGGGGATTAACTTTCACTCAGACCAGTGTTAGTTTCTAACCTGAGGGTGATAGGTTTCCTAACAGCTCCATGGAGAGCTCAAGTTAGCCTGGGAACTCTTTTAAGACTAGATTTTTAGTTTGAGATGAGAAATTATTCTGTTCTTTCTTTTCCCTTATTTTTCTTCCAATTTTGCCAGCTTGTTTTATTTTCACTTTATTTTTTTTCTTCAGTTTTTTTCCTGATGGTTGAATTGCAATAGGTCTTTATAAGTACTAGCCAATTTTTAACTTGTGAGAACTGTGCAAAAAACAAAACAAAACAAAAACAAAACAAAACAAAAAAAACAACTCTGCAAATTTTTTATTTATTGAATTTGCATAACTTTGTATTTTAGAATGATTGTAATCACCAGGCCCACCAACTACAGAAGGCTTGGGGCCTCACAAAAGGCTATTCATTGTGTGATTGTCTAAAAATTCTATTGAATGGACTATTCAAATTCTTTGTATGGCATCCATAGAAAGTCAGTAAAAACTGAACTATTTGGACTATATTGGGACTTTTTAGTAGAAGGCACTGGGGGAAAGCTCTTAAAAACAATGGTTTAAAAAGGAGAAAGAAAGAAATTTGATTGAATCTTTCCAGATCCCCAGAGAACTTTCCAGAGCAGGGAATATGGACAAATACACCAACTATATTATTGCATGTGGCTTGTTGACAACAGCTACCAATAATGTCAAATATGATGGACTACCTTGTGAAGCAGTGGACTTCCCATTGAAAATCTTTTTTTTTTGTTTTCTTTTTGCTTTTTTGCTGAGGCAATTGGGGTTAAGTGACTTGCCCTGGGTCACACAGCTAGGAAGTGTTAAGTGTCTGAGACCAGATTTTAACTCAGGTCCTTCTGATTTCAGGTTTGGTGCTCTATTCACTGTGCCACCTAGCTGCCCCCATTGAAAATTTGAAGCAAAGGCTCAATAATTACTTGTTGGGAATGCTGTGGAGAGAATTCTTGTTCAATTATAGTTTGGCCATGAGGTTGCCAATGAGGTCCTTACACTCTGAAAGTCTGTGAAAAATTCTGCAACAAATCCAGGGAGTCCCAACCCAGTATGAATCCACAAAAGAATGCAATTAAAAGGTTAGACTCAACTAATGAGGCCCAAATGAACTTTTCTAAACCTGTCTTAATCAGCAAGTTCCTTACCTGATTCATAATTTCTGCAAATTGTGGTAGTTTACTCAATTCCACAAGATTTAGCCAAGTCATATCAAGGATCCATCTAAAGGGTTTTGAAGGACAGGCTTTGAGATCCAAGGCTGCTCCCCCTAAAGAAAAGTGTTGTAACAGCATGACTCAAATTGTGTAGTTCTCTTTTTAAACAAAATTTAAAATAACTAATCATTGTCTTATTAAAATAAGTTTTTGTACCTTCGAGTTAAATTAATTATCTGAATTCCATGGATTTGTTTATGTTGCAAACACATTTAATTTAGTCAAGGAGACTTTGCCATAAGGAGGAAAGAATTTTATATTTGGACTTAAACAACATGAATTCAAATTTCTAGCCTATAGAGTTATGTTTCTAAATCTATTAAAAATTTGGAGGGTGGGAAAGTAGGCTTGGATGAGGTGCTCTCTCAGAACTATTCAGTTTTATACCTTATACCCCTCTTCTGGGCACATTATAATATTACAAAGGAAAACAGATTTGTCTAGGTAAATCTAAAAGTGCCCAGCTGGACATGGACAAATTTAAGACATGACCGATATCTGATCCACTTTGTAACATTGGGTACCTTTCTGAAAGAGACACTGTTGATTTCCTCTTGTATCCCTATGGTAGGGACAAAATGAAGCCGAGTTACATGAAAAATAAACAAAACTGATAGAGACCCTTTCCTTACAGACAGGTTCCTTTAGAATTGAACCATGGCAGGAAGAGGAGACCTCCAGCCTAGGTTGTGAGTCTATATACTTTGGAGTTTGTCTGGGATCTAAGGGATGAATTTCTATCAGTCTTGGGTAATTAATATCTTCTCCCTAAAGAATAATTCAAGTTTTACTGTTGACCTAGGACAGAGGGCATTGTTGCTAATGATAGTTTATCACATATATATTATATATATACATATGTATATATTTAGGAATTGCAGAGAAAGCAATAGAGCTTAGCGTAGTTTCAACTCTTGGCATTTTCTGGAATATAATAATCTTCTATTTGCAGAATATGTGTCTATAAAGTCTGACAGGTAGTGGCAAGATTTACCAGTGATCTGACATTGATTTCTAGAATTTGCTCAAAACGAGGTAGGAAAAACTAGATAAATTTGATAATCTCTTCCTAACTATAGTTCTAATTTTTTTGAGGGGACAGTAAAGTAGAATTTTTAAAGCTATGTAAATGGGTATCTAATTTGGCGTTTTTTTGTTGTATATATAATTTTAATTTCAAAATTTCATTACAGAATATACTTGTTCTTTGAAAAGTTACATCATAAAATTCCATCTTCATATTTTAATTTACAAGAAAA
>JAJPUD010007463.1:81512-106853 GCA_023553655.1 Myrmecobius fasciatus | reverse complement strand
CCACTACACACCTGTCACATTGGCTAAGATGACAGGAAAAGATAATGGCGAATTTTGGAGGGGATGTGGGAAAACTGGGACACTGATACATTGTTGGTGGAACTGTGAATGGATCCAGCCATTCTGGAGAGCAATTTGGAATTATACTCAAAAAGTTATGAAACTGTGCATGCCCTTTGACTCAGCAGTGTTTCTATTGGGCTTATATCCCAAAGAAATCTTAAAGGAAGGAAAGGGCCCCATATGTGCAAGAATGTTTGTGGCAGCTCTTTTTGTAGTGGCAAGAAACTGGAAACTGAATAGAATGGATGCCCATAAATTGGAGAATGGCTGAACAAATTTTGGTATATGAATGTTATAGAATATTATTGTCTTATAAGAAACGACCAGCAGGACAATTTCAGAGAGGCCTGGAGAGACTTGCATGGACTGATGCTGTGTGAAATGAGCAGAGCCAGGAGATCATTATATAGGGCAACAACAAGACTATATGATGATCAATTCTGATGGACATGGCTCTCTTCAATAATGAAATGTTTCAAACCAGTTCCAACTCTTCAATGAAGAAAGCCCTATACACCCAGAGTGAGGAATATGAAATGTGGACCACAACATAACATTTTCATGCTTTCTATTGATGTTTTCTTGCATTGTGTTTCCTTTCTCTGATTTTTTTTCTTGTAGATACGATTTTTCTTGCACAACAATAAGTATGGAAATATATATACATATATTTGATTTGTCAAGTATTTTGATATGGTTGACATGTATTGGACTTCCTGCCATCTAGGGGAGGGGTGGGGACTGGGGGGGTGGAATTTATAATGGAAAGCTTTGTAAGGGTCAATGTTGAAGAATTACCTATACATATGTTTTGCAAATAAAAAAGCTTTAATAAAAAAATTAATTTAATCAAAATTATCCATTTTGCATTTCAAAATGTTTTCTAGTTCTTCCTTGGCCATAAATTCCTTCCTTCTCTGCATATTTGAGAGATAGACTATCCCTCCTTCTCCTAATTTGCTTATAGTACCACCCTTTATATCTAAATAATGAGTTCATTTTGACTTTATAAGGAATTGTGTTGACTTTTCATTAAAATTCAGGTTGACATATATGTAGAATACCTAATAGGAAATAATGCATTGTAATCATCTTCACATTCATTCAATATCATTGCTTCTGCAAGGTTCTGTCTGCATCTTTCTGGTTCTCTCAAATCTTTGTGTCCTCCTCAAGAAATTTTTTTTTAAGGGCTGCTTTTCTCTCATGTTTTCCAACATTTATTTACATTTCTGTTCCAGACCCTTTTCTCCGTTTTTCATACAAAGTATTCTTTTTTTCTGACCATATTATTAAATACTCATATAAGAAAGGGAATTAGATTGAACAAGTACAATATTTTGTTAATTGTTGACCTGATGTGTTGCATTGAATGCATTGTTTAAAAATAGCTAAAGTGTACTACAAAAGTATAGAAAAGTGCCTCAAAAAACTGTACAAGATAATCCTTATCGATGCTACACAGATCAGTTTTTTGGTGTGTAAATGAAGTATAAAAGTCAGGTAACTAAAATACTAATGTATAGAAATTAAGAAGTTAGAAATGAGGTCTTCAGTTTATCTTGTTGCCTTAGCAACTTACCTCCAAGACTTGAATTGTTGAGTCTCCTTATCATAGTAATATTTATATAATTTATATAATTCCTACTCAGACCCTGTGCCAATTGTTTTGCAAATGTCTCAGATGTTCCTGAGAACAACTTTCTGAAATAGGTACTACTATTATCTCCATTTTACAGATGAGGATACCAGCAGGTTAAATGACTTGCCCAGAGCAACACAGATAGATAGTAATTGAGACCACAGGTCTTCCAGACTCCAGGCCCAAAGCTCTAGCCAATGTTTCATCTACATGCCCTTCTTGTTTTCCACCTCTATTTGAAAGAACAATAGTTGAATCAACACTATGATGGAAAGGACATATCATTCAATTTCCTTTTGACTCTACAACTATTTTTGTGACTTCGTCAAATTAAAACACTTTTCCTTTGCTTCTATTCTATTGAATGTGTTCTTTTTATTCAGATATAATCTCTTTGAAGACAGGAACTATTTTGCTTTTAATATTTCTATCTTCCATATTTAAGAAACAGCTTGGCATATAATAAGCACTTGTTGTTTTTCTTAAATTTGTGCATCTATACAATCATTTACCCATTCTCTATACAATTTATGGTTTTATTATTATTATTAGTATTATTTATTAAAGCTTTCTATTTGCAAACATATGTATGGGTAATTTTTCAACATTGACCCTTGTAAAGCTTTCCGTTCCAAATTTTACCCCCAGTCCCCACCCCTCCCCTAGATGGCAGAAAGTCCATTACATGTTAATTATGTGAAAATACTTGACAAATCGAATATGTGTATACATCATCATTATTATTTTTAAAAACAATAAATGTTACTAGTGCCCATCAAAAAGAAAAAAGAAAGCAATTTGGAAATCATTGTGATGTGGATGACACTTGCATAGGACTAAGCAGCATGGTGTGTTCTCATCAGAAAAAGTGTTGAGTTCTATGAGCTAAAGAGATTTGAAAGTGCTCAAAAGGAATTCTAGATACACAACTTTCGTGACTCTACCCCAAATTGTCATGTGGAAAATTTGTCCCTGACCTGCTCTAGAGCATTCCAAGCTCATATTGGTCTGATCACCCACAACCAGACACACTATAACTTGATTCTAACTTAGTGATGTAATTTTGGACTTCTTTGAGAACAAAGGACAACAACTATTGCCACTACCACCAGACTCTCTACAAAATCTAATTATTTAAGTCAATCATTTCCACTTCATGTTCAAAAGAGATGGTTTTTTTGCTGATATAATCTGATAGTTTTATCTATTTTCTCCAATTTAAGTCTAAATTTTGCAGAAAGAAGCTCATGATTTGAGACACAATTCAAGTTATTGTTTTCCCTAACTGTGTAGATCTTCTCCAAGTATTTCACTTCTGCAAAATACATATATGTATGTGTGTTTGTGTAGATAGATAGATAGATAGATAGATAGATAGATAGATAGATAGATATGTGAATGTATAGATACAGGGGAAAAAAAGGCAAAATCTAAAGGCATAGGCAAATCCAATATACATTATTTCACCTGTTGACTATGCTGAAAAATTAGAGGTCCATAGCAACAAATCCCAAGAGCAACATGGATAAGATACAGTGATATTTCTTTTGTTAAAGCAGCAGTCTTGGCTTGTTAATAATGGAGGGAATGGTATCTTGCTAGCTGGCCAGTCAAGCATTGAAGAAAAATGACTCAATACATTTTAAAAATCTGTGCGGTTTCTCTCCAATTATTTTTTAATGTGCCTTTTGACAAATTGTCAAGAGTGAAAGTTAGCAGACTTTACTTTTATGACTATTATATTTTGCATCCTGTCAAGGGTTGAGCTGCATAGCTCTGAAGAGCATAAGTGCAGTGGAAAAAAAGGGGTCACCATATAGAATTTATGATCACAGGACGTCTATTTTCCTGACAGAAAGCAAATGTAGGAGGTGGTGTGATTCAGAATTGAAATGTCTTCTCAATATCCATAAGCATCATGAATCATTGCTAGGAAAAGACTGTGAATGGAAGAGAAAAGCAATAATTAGCATACTATTTAGAATGGTGGTATATAAAATGCCAGTTGATTTCAGAACAATTTTGAACTTACCTTATTTATGAGAGAAATACCCATGCATCAAAATCATTCATTTTTTGTTAGTTTTGCTTATTTTTTATCAAGAAGATAGTCCTTCACTTTGTATTAGATACCTTTCCACAAAAGTTAAAATAACCTATGTTCAAAGGCATATTATTTTTAACAAATAATTGTCCAAAATTTTTTTTGGAAAATTCATCAATAGAGTATAGAACCATGCTTAGTTCTGAAATATTAAATATAATGTGGCATGTTATAAGAGAGAGACAGAAACATACACACATATATAAAAAACATACTATTGCAAATTAGAACAAACTACAATTGTCACTTTTTAAATTGCCATCATGTGTTTTTTGGTCTAGTATGCCTATCACCAACAAAGTCCTTTAATTCTATTCTGATATTCTTCATCCTAGTTCAGACATTGGGTTTCTACCAATAACCTTCTCTTAATTATTCCCTTATTACAGTCTTTTTCACAAAAACTTCTATTTTCTGTATCTTCCCTTTTATCATAGTCTCAGATACTCCTAAATCGAGAGGAAGAAACTTTAGAAATCATCCAGTTCAACACTCCCTTTCTACAAAGGAGCAAACAAGCTGAGAATGGTTAAGTGACTTGCCCAGGATCACGTAGGCAGTGGGTCTAATATAGGGTTAAAATTCAGGTCTTAAAACTACTTAAAATTTGCATGATTCTAAGCACCCATTTATGATCCAAGAAATATATTATCAGAAAAATGAGTTGGACCAGTTAAATAATATTAGATATTAGCATGACAGATGGGCAATATGAAAGATATATTTTTATTCGCTGAATGCTGTGTTCAGCATTTAGTCCAATACTTGACCTATTGTAGTTGTTAACAAATTCTTAATAATTGATTGATATTAAAAACAGCTTCTAGTAGGCTTACTAGATTCTTTATAAACTATTATGAGGCATAGCCAAGAAACAGAAAATGAATGGATGGGTTAAATTCACTTTACTGAGAGGATTACCTAGATTGATGAGCTCATAGGTAAGTTTAAATATTAAAGGACACTTTAGGATGCAGTATAAAGTGGTTCTGAAATTTTTTAATCTGCAATTGGAATTTCAATTTTTCATAAGAATCACATTTTTTAAATATGAAAATCCACAGAATTCTGGGATAATGGAGGTAGTTTTGTAAATGATCAAACAGACATCAGCACCTTAATTTTACATCAGTAAATAATGGAAGTTATACTGTTTCCAACAGAAATAAACTAATAGGTGCTATAATTTTGTTTTAGTTTGGTTTCTCTCAGAGGGATATCTTTGAATGTTTCAACTTCAAAACACTTTTACTTTCAGATGCTAACTTTTATGGACATCCTAGTTTACATCCTTTTGAAAGAATGAATCTACTCTCCCTGTAATCCAAATAAGGGATTGAGAATGTTATTTATTTAGCTGCTTCTCAAGCAACAAAATCCTGAAAGTTTGTAATTCATTGAATGTTGCTTTTTTTTCCATTCAGGATTATGCTTAACTTTGCTAGACATATTTTCAGCCCCCAAATCAGTTCTTTTGCTGTTCAATTTATAGTGTTCCAAGACTTGAAGTCTTTTAAAGTATCTGCTAGGTTTTATATGATTCTAACTGTGGCTCTGAAATATTTAAATTATGTTTTTTTCTGGCTAATCCTAATATTTTCTCTTTGATCTGGGGATTTCAGAATTTGGCTATGATATACCTGTAGGATTTCCTCATAGGATCTCTTTCAGTTAGTGATTGGTGGATTTGTTCTATTTCTACTTTCCTTCTTGTTCTAACACTTTAGAAAAATTTCTTGAATTATTTCTTGTATTGTATCAAGCTTCTTGTTTTGGTCATAGTTTTCAGGTATTCCTATTATTCTAATGTTCTCTCTTCTTAATCTGTTCTCAAGAGCTTTTATTTTCCTCATGAGATGTTTCACATTCTTTATAATTTGTTTTATTTTTTCTTGGACTCTTAGAACTTCACTGAATTCCCCTTGCCCAATTCTTATTTTCAAAGAGTCATTTTCTTCCTTAAGATTCTGGATTTACAGGGAAGATTCTGGGATGGTGGCAGAATAGGTCAGAATATTTCAAGCTCTCCAGATTTCCCCTACAAGCAAAGCAAGATTATGTATCAGGACAAACATAGCCTGGTGAAAAACAAATAAGACTTGAGGCAGAGCAGGGAGTCTCCCAGGATAACCTGAGAAAACCCAAAGAATGACCCAAGGACTCAGTTGTAACTTGTTTGAAGCATAAACACTTTTAAGCTTGTTCCATAGTGGGAAGCCCTAGGACTAGCTGAGTTCAGAGACAGCTTTAGCCAAAATTACAGGAATCTTCACCTCCAGGATAGCCTAGGGAATAGGGAATCTGAATTGGGGAAGACTGCGAGGACCTCTGCTGATTGTGAATGGCAGGCCCTAGATGATAAGGAACCAGGACATTCAATGAATACAGAAGCAGTAGGACAGGTATAGTGATGGTTGTGGACACTTGCAGGAAGATAGATTCTTTTAGATTTGGGGTTTGAGTTTAGAGGGGAGAGCTAAAGTGATGCTAGAGGCACCATCCTGCCTTCCCTATTCCAAGATTAGAGATGCTTACTCTAATAGTTCTCATTTAAAAAGAAGAAAAAAAAAATGGGCAAAAAGAAACAATCATAGAAACTTACTATAGGGAAGATCCGAGTTCATCTTCAGAAGAGAACAGTGAATTTTTTTTAAAAGCCTCTTCTACCCCAAAGAGAATTTCAATTGCCAGAAAGTATTTGTAGAAGAACTAAAAAAAAAAAAAAAAAAAAAAAAAAAAAAAAAAAACCTTCAAAAATCAAAAGAGAGTGAGGAAAAATTTTAAATAATAATGAAAATAATAATCATCTTAAAAAACCAAGGTTATGAAAAAAATAATTTAAGTAACTAGAAAAGAAAATACAGATTTTAAGAAGAAAATATTTTTTAGAAAAGTAGAATTGGGTAAACAAAAGCCAGTGAAGCTATAAGATACCAGGAAATAATAAAACAAAATATGTTTATGCCTCAGTTTCCATGCCTCAATTTCCCTGAATTGTTCTGCTTCAATTTCCCTGAATTATTTTGTCTCAGTGGCAACTCCCTTTCCTGGCCATTAGGCATGAGATAATTAGGGCTGGAAGCTCTGGCCACTAGCATTCCAAAGAGTCATAAAACTCTAGATGGCTTATCTCAAATATGTAGATGACCCACTTATCTTTTTGGTCTCAGACTCAGTGTCTCCTAGCTTCTTCACAAATTAATCAGAATTTATGATCCTTCCTCCATATCCCCAACCTGTCAGAACTGAATTTATGGTCCTTTCCTGGAACTGCTATCCTCCCACTGCTTCCCCCCCCCCTTGCCTTTGTTTCCCTGATCACTAGAGCCTTATAAGAGTCTCTGGAATCCCATGTTCATGGATGGATACTTTGAGATAACAGTCCTATCCAGATGGCTGTCTAATATGGTTGCCAGTCCAAACTCTCCACTATTAAAATTATTAAAAGAATCTCTAATCTCAATCTTGCCTCCATTTCTCCAGCATTACAACATAAAGAATGAAAAAAAAATAGAGCAGGATGTGACATGTCTTATAAGAAAAACAACAAATTTGGAGAATAGATCAAGAAGAGGTAATTTAGAAATAACATGACTGAACAAAGAACTTTAACAAAATAATACAAGGAAAAAAAAAAAAAAGGAAAATTGTCCTGAAGCAACAGCATACAAGGGGAAAGTAGGAATAAAAAATCCACCAATCACTACCTCAGTGATCCTACATGGAAAATATAGAGAGAAAATATTGCAAAATTTATGAAAAACTCTAAATCAAAGAAAAAATTCTCTAAGAAACAAACATAAATTTCAATTATACTGGGATTATAATTAGAATTGTATAGAATTTATTAGCTGCTACAATAAGGAACCATATAATAATATATTAAACAATCAAAAGAGCTAGGTTTGTGGCCATAAAATATCATACCCAGGAAAACTAACCATATCCAGCCAAACTAACCATACATAATATGGAACAAAAATAAATGGACATTCAATAAACTTGCAGATTTTCAGAACATTATTTCAAGTAAATCTGAACTTAATAGAAAATTAAGCATATGAAAGCCAACATCAAAGATTAATTTCAAAAGGCTCATAAAAGACAAATTGTTTCATGTTTTTTACATGGAAATGTATGGTATACATTTAAGATTGAATAATCTTAACTGGGCAGTTCAAAAGAAAAACTGAGGTAGAACTAAGTATGACCTGATTCTAAAAAAAAGAAAAATATCTAGAAAAAAGGTAAAAATAATAATTATGCTATACAAATGAGATGCAGAGAAAGAACTGACAGCAGCATTAAGAGGGGATGAGCAGGGTTGGTAGTTACTTTCACTGGGAATGGGTTAAATATGGCACAATACATACATACATACACATATATATGTGTGTGTATTATATGTATGTGTATATGTACATACATATACACACATATTTATGTATATATACATCATGAAAGGTAAAGCATCTTCCAAAATCTATGAAGTAATAAGGGGGGGGGAAGGAATAGGATAACATGGAGTATAGATGGATGTGTTTATTTATGGCCGTGGGACAAGATGTATAGAGTAAAGTGGAAAAAGAATGTCATAGCATAAGGTGGGGCACAAAAGGTTATTTTGATTAAAGGGAATGGAATAAAGAGTGTAAACTAATGGGAATGGGATAAAGAGGGAGGGAAAAGCAAATGGGGAGGAGAAGTTAAGGGAGGGATCCATTGGTGGGGGGAGGTTACATATTAGCAAGACAAGTAAAGGGATAAAATTAAAGTAGAAGAGTTCACAGGGATTAATAAGGATCAACAGTAGAATTAGGAAAAAAAGTTGGTTTAGTAATCATTGATCTCAGACAAAGTCAAACTTAAAAGTTTCAATCAGGATTACATATTTACTTTTATAATTGGTTGACTTTCTTTACATAGTCTTCTTGTTTTATTTGGATTATTCTTATATTATTATTAGTTTTTTTTCCTTAATGTCTTTCATTTGATTTTTATAATCTTTTTAAAGTTCTTTTATGAATTATTTTTTGGGCAGATGAGCAATTGACATGACTCTTTAGGCTTTTCTTATTTCAGTATTCTACTCTGAAAATAAACCCCAGTTTTCCCTATTCCCACAGTAAAATTTTGTGGTTGGCTTCTTTTTCCTTTGCCTTTTCATTTGATTAGACATTACTCATGTAATCATCTCTAGTCCTAGGGCAAGAGGGATGGTACCTCTGGCCTTCAATTTTCCCCTCTGCTCTGAACCCCAAACCAAGAATTCCACCTTCCTGTAAGTGCCCATAGCAAAAGTCCCTGCCCCACTGCTGCTTCACTCACAGGGCATGTGCTTATTCCTTCATTCCCAAGGCTGCATCTAAGCAGCATAACTGGGCCTGATATTCCTTTTCAGCGGAGGTTTCCTCAAGCTTCTCGCCCAGAACTGCCAGACTTCTTACACTGTCTGGGAGGTGAAAATTCCTCTGGCTAGGCCCTAGTCTCCCTCACAACCCAGCTGACCCTGAGACTTAATGCTTGATGTTTCAGTGGAACTAGCCTGGAGGAGTTTACATTTCAAAGGAGCCAAACCTGGGTCCTGGTATCTTTCTTTAGATTTTCTCCAGCTGTTCCAGGAGAACCATTCTTCTGTCCCCAAAACACTTATTAGTTTTTAACTACTCTATGTTTTTCCCTGGGGCCAAAGTTCATCTTGCTTGGGGAGGAAATCTGGAGAGTTTGGAATTTTCTGACCTACTCTACTAGCTTCCCAGAATCTTTTGAACAGCAGTGGTCTTGATTGTGAATAGCATTCCACACCTATCAGACTGAGTAATGTCAAAAAAAAGGAAAAAAAGAAAAAGAAATGATAAATATTAGAAGGGATGTGGGAAAACTAGGACGCTAAGGCTTTGTTGGTGGAATTGTGAACTAAGCAAACTGGACTATGCTCAAAAGGCTATAAAACTGTGCTTACCCTTCATCAAGCAAAACCACTATCCCAAAGAAATCCCCTCAAAAAAGGGAAAATGGCCATTTGGGTATAAATTTTGTAGTAGCTCTTTTTTATTTCCAAGGATTGTAAATAAAAGAAATGCCCATCATCTGGGGAATGGCTAAACAAGCTGTGGTATATGGTTGTAATATAATATGATTTTAAAACAACTTGTAAAGACTTAAATGAACTGATGCATAATGAAGTGAACAGAAGGAGAACATGGTACACAGTAACAGCAACTATAATGACAGTTATTTTCAGCAGTATAAAAATGCAAGTTAATCCCAAAGGACTAATGAGGAACTGTAGTATCTCCCTCCAAAGAAAGAATTGTTATTGAGAGAATATCAACTGAAGCAAACTATTTTTCATTTTCTTAAAAAAAATTATTTGTATTTTTGTACAAAAGGAGGAAATGTTTTACATAAATGCACATATATAACATATCTGATTGCTTCCTGTTTCTGGGAGTAGGAAAGGAGGAGGAGATAGAATCTAGAACCAAAATCTTAAATAAAATGTTTATGAATTATTGGAAAATTTTTTTGGAAAAAAAATGACATTCTAATGACTTTATCTTATTGCTAGGATGACATTGGGTTCCTCATTAAATAAATTATATCTATAGCTGTCTTCATGGGCTAGTGTAGAAAGTTTATTAGAAAAAATGTAGATAAAATCATTGTGAATCTACTTTACTTCCTTTTCTGTCATACTTTAAAAATATTAAAATGGCTCCTAAACTTTGTTATGTAAAAGTAACCCTTTTGATTTGTCTGTACCTCTTCCAAGTATTAAGACAAAACAAAACAAAACAAAAACAAAAAAAGAATACATGACTGTCAGAAGTGATTTAAAAAAGAAAGTATGTGACTAGGCCTTAAGAATAGAATAGGAAAACTACTTCATAATAATGGAGCCCCTCTAAGAATTGGAAATTGAAAAGATGCACATCCATCTCCAGAGAGAGAACTGATGAATTTTGATGAAAAATGAAGTACTTTTTTTCCCACTTTGTTGTTTTCATTTTAATTTCTCGAATCA
Organism: Myrmecobius fasciatus; assembly: GCA_023553655.1. Classification (NCBI taxonomy): domain Eukaryota; kingdom Metazoa; phylum Chordata; class Mammalia; order Dasyuromorphia; family Myrmecobiidae; genus Myrmecobius; species Myrmecobius fasciatus. Next base: position 96,017 of record JAJPUD010007463.1, on the reverse strand, counting down.
ATAAATATATAGAAAACTTTTTTAATATGAGTATTTATGGTTTTGAATTTTAATTTGAAAACTGGTGATTAATGTACATTAACTAAACATTTATTAGCTGAGGAAAGTCTTGTATTCTATAGATTTGGTCTTTTATATATTTGAGAGATCAGGCATTTATCAAAGATATTCGGTGTAAAATTTTTTCTTCTAGTTTTCTTTTTTCCTTCTAATTTTGGATAGATTGATTTTGTCTGCACAAAAACTTTTTAATATAATCAAAATTATCTATTTTAAAAATTTATGTCCAATGAAGAACTGGAACTCTTAAGTGAACACAAGATAGATAATTTAGACTATATTAAGTTAAAAAGGTTTTGTACAAACAAAACTAATGCAGACAAGATTAGGAAGGAACCAATAAATTGGGAAATCATCTTTACATTTAAGAGTTCTGATAAAGGCCTCATTTCTAAAATATATAGAGAATTGTCTCATATGTATAAGAATTCAAACCATTTTCCAATCGATAAATAGTCAAAGGATATGAACAGACAATTTTCAGATGAGGAAATTAAAACTATTTATAATCATATGAAAAGGTTCTCCAAATCACTATTGATCAGAGAAATGCAAATTAAGACAACTCTGAGGTACCACTACACACCTGTCAGATTGGCTAAAATGACAGGAAAAGATAAAGAGGAATGTTGGAGGGGATGTGGGAAAACTAGGACACTGATACATTGTTGGTGGAACTGTGAACGGATCCAACCATTCTGGAGAACAATTTGGAACTATGCTCAAAGAATTATGAAACTATGCATACCCTTTGACTCAGCAGTGTTTCTATTGGGCTTATATCCCAAAGAGATCTTAAAGGAAAGAAAGGGCCCCACATGTGCAAGAATGTTTGTGGCAGCCCTTTTTGTAGTGGCTAGAAATTGGAAGCTGAATGGATGCTCCTCAATTGGAGAATGGCTGAATAAATTATTGTATGTGAATTTTATGGAATATTATTGTTCTGTAAGAAATGACCAGCAGGATGATTTCAGAGAGGCCTGGAGAGACTTGCATGAACTAATGCTGAGCAAAATGATCAGAACCAAGAGATCATTATACACAGCAACAACAAGACTATATGATGATCAATTTTGATGGACATAGCTCTCTTTAACAATGAAATGTTTCAAACCAGGTCCAATTGTTCAGTGAAGAAGCCATATGCACCCAGAGAGAGAGATCTGAAATGTGGACCACAACATAACATTTTCATGCTCTCTATTGATGTTTGCTTGCATTACGTTTCCTTTCTCAGATTTTTTTTTTTCTTGTAGATACGATTTTTCTTGCACAACAAGATAAATGTGGAAATATGTATACATATATTCAATTTGTCAAGTATTTTAACATAATTAACATGTAGTAGACTTCCTGACATCTAGGGGAAGGGACTAGGGGGGGAAATTTTAACAGAAAGCTTTGTAAGGGTCAATGTTGAAGAATTACCCATACATATGTTTTTCAAATAAAAACTTTAATAAAGAAATATATATATGTGTGTATGTGTGTGTGTGTGTATTAAATTTCATAATGTTATCTATTTTTTTATTCTAAAGTCTTCCCTTACCATAGATATGAAAAGTAAATTATTCTATGTTGTCTTAATTTGCTTTATGTTTAAATCATATTACCACTTTGACATTATCTTGGTATATGAGGTGAAATGTTCTTTAATTTCTTCTGCAAGTTTTGTGTATGTATGTGTGTGTGTGTGTGTGTGTGTGTGTGTGATATATAATGAGTTTTTGTCTCCAAAGCTGGGATCTTTTGGTTTCTTAAATACTATATTACCAAAGTCATTAATTACTATGTATTTTTGTATTTAATCTATTCTATTGGCCTACTCTGCTATTTCTTAGCCGGTCTGATTTGATAACTACTTTATAATACTGTTTGAGATCTGGTATTGCTGGGCCACCTTTCTTCACATTTTTCTCTGGTTCTCTGGATTTTCTTGATTTTTTATTGTTCTTCCAGAAAAATTTTGTTATAATTTTTCTATTATTTAAAAAGAATTTTTTTTTTGGTGGTTTGCTGATATGGCACTGAATAGATCAATTTAAACAAAACCATCATTTTAAAAATCATTTTGTTTCAGTCTACATATGAGCAATTAATATTTTTCCAATTTTTCAGATATGACAATTTGTGTGAAGAGTGTTTTATAACAGGGTTTACATAGTTTCTGGATTTTTTTTTTCTGAGGCAATTGAGGTTAAGTGACTTGCCCAGGGTCACACAGATAGGAAGTATTAGATGTGTGAGACCAGATTTGAACTCAGGTCCTCCTGACTTCAGGGCTGAGTGCTCTATCCACTGCACCACCTTGATTCCCCAGTTTCTGTATTTTTCTTGGCAGTCATACTGCCATATATTTTGTCTACAGTTATTTTAAGGGGAGTATTTCTATCTCTTACTGCTGAACTTTTCTGGTGATATATGCATATGCTATTAGTTAATTTATCTCCTATAATTTTGCTAAAGTTGTTAATTATTTCAAGTAGTTTTTATTGATTCTCTATGATTCTTTTATTATATACCATCATGTCATTTGCAAAGAGGAAAACTTTTGTTTTCCCCTTGCTTATTGTAATTCCTTCAATTTCTTTTTTCTTCTTTTATTTCTATAGTATTTCTACTGTATTAAATAATGTTTTCTATGTATTCCAGAAAATTTTTACATTATTGAAAAATAGTGCTGATAACCCTGATCGTGTCGGGAAAGCTTCTAGCTTATACTCATTACAGACTAGTTTGCTGATGATTTTAGATAAAGATTACTTATAAAGGGACGTTCCATTTATTCTAATGCTCTCTACTGTTGCTGGGTTTTCTTTTTCAATAAGAATGGATATTATATATTGTCAAAAACCTCTTTCTGCATCTAATGAGATGTGGAACGACATAATTATTATTTTAGAAATTAATGCTAAGGTGTTTGAAAATTATACAAATAGTTTCTTTTACTGTTTCCTTCTCAAAAAAAAAAAAAACTCACCTTCCTTCAGGAAGGAATTAGCAAAAAATACTAAACCTTCTTTTTCAAAAGCTCTCTGGGAGGAAAAAAAAAAAAGACTTATATGAGCTTATTTAATCTGAAGTGAGCAATATAGCAATGATATGACTAATTTGGAAGTACATTTTGAGTGACTGATTTCTTTACCCAAGAGGGTGGAAGATGAAAAGAGGAAGTGAGAATTTGCAACTCAAAATTTAAAAAAAAATGTAAAAAGTGATTTTCCATAGAAGTGAAAAAATAAAACAGAAAAATTCTTATTTGAAAAAAAAAAAAATCTCAGAAAATATTCCAGAGAATGATCAATGCACTTATTTTTCAAATGAGAAGACTAAGACTCAGCATGTTAAGCAACATTGAACAATAAGTCTCTGTTAGATGCCTAACTTTAAAATATATATATATTCAATATTCCCAAATTTCTGTTTACTTAGATGGTTCATGTTCTTTCCTTTTAAATTGATTCAAATCATTTTATAATTTTTCCCAAAGAATAGAAAATGAATGTAATCAAACGGTCTTTAGCATTCATTATGAATGTGGTCTACGCTTTTCTTTCAGTCACAAATTGTGTGTGTGTGTGTGTGTGTGTGTGTGTGTGTGTGTGTGTGTTTGGTTATCTATATTGATTTGGGCCTTTGTAATAGATACTTTTAAAACTAAATCACCTTCTGTGTTTTATCTTTGTCTGATGCACCATGTTAAAGGAAGCAAAGAAGGAAAGAACTCTCCACTGTGAAAAGCTAATGTCTTTTATTGTATATAGCAAAAATTTAAAAAAAAAAAAAGAAAAGAAAAGAAAACTCAAGGAAGATATTAGCAGCTCCTTAAGGGTTTGCTTTATACCCATATTGCATAAACATACAAATGTAAGTATAAGTTCATTTTTTAGTCTAGTGTTTTGAACTACATGGCAGGCTACCCCCTAGTCTCTATGGGCATCTCTTTGAAAGAATATGCAGTTGTGGTAAACATATTAATGCAGAAGTGTTTCTCAACTTCAAACATTGATATTGTTTTTCTATTCAAAGTTGAAAAAAGAAATGCCTGAAGACATATCTCTTGTTTTTTAAAACTTTTTTGAGGAGATAGCATTTGTTTTTTTATGTTAAAAATAATCCTAACAATTTCCTGACATAGTAGCACAAAGCACTTGGTGATAAAATATAAGGATTCTAGGTTTATATAAGGTATTATTTTATATATAAGATTATAATGTAATAACAGAAATTGAGATAAACAAAAATTAAACAAATAATTCTAGTTATCAAGTGATATTGTTTAGTTGTTTGTCTGTTTGTTTGTTTTGAAAGGAGAGTGATTATTTGCAGGTAGATGAATTCAATCACCTCAGATTACTTATACTGGGATATTGGACAAAAAATAATAACAAAAATGAGCACTCTAGTTTTGTGTGATAACTAACTTCTAGGAGAAAAATATTTTTTGATGTTTTGTCATTACATGTATTAGAACAAGGAATAGTCATTTCTATAAATCAGATTTCTGGCAACAGATTATGTTAAGACAAAGACCACTTACATCAGGACCCAGGTGAAAATGATGAGCATTTTTCTAGGAATCTTAATTGTCTTTTGAGAATGTAATCATTGGGGATAAGATGGGAGTAGAGTGGGAATATAGTGAAATATAAGAAATGATGGGGAAAATAAGCTTTTGAGTAACTTTCTATACAATAATCAATATTCACCAAAAAAAAATCCTTTAATGTCTTCATTGAATTTGAACATACTTGGTGAAGTTCATAGAAAGGATATTTAGAGTATTCTGTCTGACTATATGAATGTTTGTTTTATTTTGACTGCCTAGAGGGTAAAAAAAAAATCCTTTATAACCTAGGGGAACAGATGTGTAACAGGCAAGATTAGCTATTGATTTTCCAAGTCTTAAGAAATGCAAGATTCATTTATAACAGAATTCTACTTTCATGATATTAAGGATATGCAAATACCTAATAAGAAAAACACAAAGTAGCAATTATTATATATACATATTTTGAAAAAAGTGATGATGATAAATAATTGATATCTGTCAAGACACATGGTTCCTACTAAGTTACCAAAACCCATTAAAGGGAAAAGAAATGTGTATCAATGAGTGTAAATATCTCTTACTTAACTGAGTCTGCTATAATTACTGTGCTGATGTCCACACATTGATAAGGAAATCAGAAAGTCTAAATTTTTTAATTCCTCTGAAATCAAAATTCTCACTTTCCATTTTGTTTTTGAAATATGTACATAAATTAGCAAGTATATATAATAAAACTCATAATAAATATGCATAGTCAAATTAAACAAAATCATGTGTTGGGCACCTTTAAAATTGACATTTCATTCTACATATTTAGTCTATCACTTCTCTATCAAAAGGTGGATAATGATATTTATAATTTTTTTGTTTGTTTGTTGCCATAGTTGATTATTGAATTGAATACAGGTCTGTCAAAGTTGTTTTGCAATATCATTGGTGTCACAAATTTTTTTCATTAGTTCTGATTATTTTGCTTGAGGCAACTAGATGGCACAGTGGGCAATGTTAGATTCGGTTTTAGGGAGAGCTTAGACACTTTAGACAATGTAACTATGTGAATCAGTCCAAATTATTTACCCTTTCCCAGCTTCAGTTTCCACATCTATAATAGCAATACTTCACAGGGTTGGTATGCAGATTAAATGAGATACCATATGCAAAGTGTGGTACAAAACTTAAAGTGCTACATGAATGTTAGCCATTCCTTGCATTAGTTCATGCAATTCTTCTGAAGCTTCTCTAAAACTGTCTCTTTCATCATTGCTTATAGAATTCTAGTACTTTAGTACATTCAAATACTATAACACAGTACAAAATACTATAATGAATTTGTAGGCATAGCTCCAAATTGCATTAGGGAATGATTGGAACAATTTCAGGTCCACTAAAAGTAAATCAATATGCCCATTTTCCTATAATCCTTCATTTTGTAATTTTCCTTTTTTACGTCTACATTGCCAATCTCATGGAAATTAGATAAAACTTCATAGTTATTTTATTTTGCATTTCTTTAATTATTAGAGGCTTGGAATATTTATTCCTACAATTATTGATAGCTTGGATTTCTTCCCTTGTGAACTGCCTGTTCAAATCATTTCACCATTTACCAATTAGGGAATGGCATTTATAATTTTGAATTGAGTCTTATTGGAAATGACATTTATCAGAAAACTTTAATGCATAGATCTTTTCCATGTTTATTTAGCTGATAATTTCAAATTGTATTTTGTTGTAAATAACTTTCTAATTTTATATAGTTATCTTTTTTAAATCTATTTTTGGTTATAAACTCATCCACCATATATATATACATATATATATATATATATACACATATATATATACATATATATATATACATATATATATGTATATATATATATATATATTTAAAGAAATTTCTTCTTTCCTTCTGTATTTTGCTTACACTATGACATTTTCATTTGACCTTTTGAAATTTATCTTGGAATGTGATATGAGATCTTGATCCAAAAGTAATATCTACCATAGTGTGACCCAGTTTTCCCAGAAGTTTTTGTCAAGAATTGAATCTTTATTCCAAAAGCTGAAGTCTTTTTTGTTTATCACTAAGCCACAAGATTTCATTATTTCTTCATCTTCTTAGTCATTAAACATGTGGAAACTTTGTGCCATATACTGTGTTAAACTCTGTTTCTGATCTGTTCCTATAATCCACCTTTCTGTTTTTTTTTTTTAACTGGTACACATTGTTTTTGTTAAGTATTGCTATTTGCTATGGGACAGTGAGTCGATACAATGGACAGAATACCAGACTCATCTTCCTGACTTGTGTTCCAGACTTCAAATCTGGCCTCAAACACTTACTAATTATGTGACCCTGAGCTAGTAACTTAACCCCATTTGCCTCAATTTCCTCATTTTTAAAATGATCTGGAAAAGAAATTAGCAAGCCATTTCAATATCTTTGACAAGAAAACCCTCAATGCAGTTTAATTTTACTATGGCTTCTACTACTACTGTTGTTGTCATTGCTACTACTACTATTATTGCTGTTACTACTACTAATACATTATTACAATTACTACTGCTGCTGCTGCAAGTGCCAGGACTACTATTGTTGCTGTTGTTGCTGCTACTTTTACTACTGCTGCTATTGCTACTTCTAAACTATATGTTGCTACCTACGGTTGCTACTACTACTATTGTGTTGTTGCTGTTGCTGCTGCTGCTGTTGTTGCTGCTACTATTACTACTTCTATTACTACTGCATTGTATCTGCTTTTAAAATACTGTTACTGCTGCAATTGCTACTACTATATTACTACTGCTGCTACAATTGCTACTTCTATTCAACTGCTGCTTCTGTTGCTAGTACTATTGCTGTTGCTACTACTGTTGCTGCTGCTGCTACTTTTACAATTGCTACTTCTATACTACTGCTGATGTGGCTGCTGTTGCTGCTGTTGTTGCTGTTGTTGCTGTTGCTGCTGCTACCACTACAACTGCTGCTGCGACAGTTGCTACTATTACTTTGTTTTTTCCAATTAGTTTAGTTGACTCTAGTGATTTTCAAATATGAAAATTAAGTAACTGCTTCTTTTACAACTGAAAAGATTTATGACCTGTATAAATTATTATCAAAGCAGATTATCAGTTCTACCTCAACAATTGCTTTTCTCAGAAACATATAGGCTCAGATTAGTGCAAAGATACATACATGTGAATATATATATATATATATATATGAGATACATATGTGTATATGTGTATGTGTGTGTGTAAAATGGATATATGGATAATGCTGATCTACACACAAACAGATTGATGATTATGAGGATGATGAAGACACATGATAGGTTGTAAATATATTATAGAAAGATATACATATATATATTACATATATATATATACAGATATACAGATATATAGATATAGACATGTTTTTGTTTAAGTGTGAAGCATGATATAATGCAAAGATAGCAAGCCTGCACCAACAGATATATGCAGCCCTTCCCAAGTGCTAGAATGAAAAAGACTAAAATAGAATTGGGAAATATTTAATGAAATAAATAAAATTACTCTATGAAATAGACAATATCATATTTTTATAACTAATTTTACATGGTGTTCACAGTGAACATTATATAAATTTTTATTTGAGTTTGACCCCACTGGTATGGTGAATAGAGAGCTGGCCTCCAAGTCCTCTGTATGGGTTCCTGTTCTATCCTGGTACACATTGGCTTCATGATTCCAAACAAGTTACCTAACTTCTCAGTAGCCCCCCAAAATTTTCAAACCCTATAAAATGCAAGAAAAGTAGCAATCTTCACTGATATGATGAATTTTCTCACTAAATGTCCCAAATAACCAATGAAATCATAGATCAGGTCCAATATGTAAGTATGTGTATGTATTGACAAGGTGTTTGATAAATATTAACCCTCTTGTCTATATACACTATTTTAGGAGCTCTCTAGAGTGATATTATCTCAGTAACTGTTATTCTGTAGAATAATATAAATGGAAGAAAATGATATGTTGAGCTAAAGAGAGCCTTAAATATTACTGTTATTTCATTGCATTATGATTGCTCTCCAAACAGATTATATAAAGTGATTAGGACCAAGGAAAATTGTATGCACCAAATGTATCAGAAAATTAATTTCATTATGACTAATAACACAATTTTTAAGTAAGTCTATTTGGGAAACTATACTAATATAATAATCGTATTTTGCACACCTATATATATATATATGTATATATATATATATATGTATATGTACATATATATACATATATATATGAAAGTCCATATGCTACCAAATATGAATATGTATATATATATATTCACAAATCAATGTACACACATTTAATATATAAAAATATTTACAAACATGCAAACTTGCATATATAATTAAGAAGGCCAAATACTTTTTCTTTAGGGTTGGAAGGCAGAAGTTGATGACAATAGATAAAATGACAATAATCTAACACCCTAGACGTACCTAAAAGGCAATATATAAAAGTAGAGCTATCCTTAAACTTTGAGCTGGTATTTGGTTGACTGATTATTTTACTATTTCAGAATCAGGAGGGAGGAAATGATGTAGATCAAGAAAACAAGGTGAGCTCTCTTAGTAAAAGGTGAATGCAGTATGGAAGAAGAGAATTACTATGGTCTTGATTGGCTTGTTCTCAGTATCCATTTTTTTTTTGTTGTTGTTGTTTTTTGTTTGTTTGTTTTGTTTTGTTTTGTTTTTTTTAATCTGTTTCCTTTATTCATATTGCAGTTTGTGTGTAAAGTTATGTCTAAATTGTCCAAGAACACCATAGATTTGGGCAATGATGGCAATATATTATAATACAATGATGATTCTATGTTATAGTGCATCATTAACTTCAGTTTTTGAAATATTCCTTATTTTTTCAGATATATTCATGACATAAGAATACTCTTTTTTTTTTATTAAAGCTTTTTATTTGTATAACATATGTATGGGTAGTTCCCCAACATTGATCTTTACAAAGCTTTCCATTACAAATTTCCCCCCAGTCCCCTACCCACCCCTAGATGACAGGAAATCCACTACATGTTAATAATGTTGAAATGCTTGACAAGTTATGCAAGAAAAATCCTATCTACAAGAAAAAAAAAAAGAATCAGAGAAAGGCAACACAATGCAAGCAAATGTCAATAGATATCATGGAAATGTTACATTGCAGTCCATAATTCATTTCCCTCTCTCTGGGTGTATATGGTTTTCTTCAGTGAACAATTGGAACTGGTTTGAGACAATTCTTTGTTGCAGAGAGCCATGTCCATCAGAATTGATCATCATGTAATACTGTTGCTGTGTATGATGATCTCCTGATTCTGCTCCTTTCACTCAGCATCAGTTCATGCAAATCCCTCCAGGCCTCTCCGAAATCATCCTGCTGGTCGTTTCTTACAGAGCAATAATATTCCATAACATTCATATACCATAATTTATTCAGCCACTCTCCAATTGATGGGCATCCCTTCAGTTTCCAATTTCTAGCCACTACAAAAAGGGCTGCCACAAACATTCTTGCACAGGTGGGTCCCTTTCCCTCCTCTAAGATCTCTTTGGGATATAGGCCCAGTAGAAACACTGCTGGGTCAAAGGGTATGCACAGTTTGACAACTTTTTGAGCATAGCTCCAAATTGCTCTCCAGAATGGTTGGATCTGTTCACAGTTCCACCAACAATGTATTAGTGTCCCAGTTTTCCCACATCCCCTCCAACATTCATCTTTATCTTTTCCTGTCACTTTACCCAATCTGACAGGTGTGTAGTGGTACCTCAGAGTAGACTCAGAGTTGTCTTAATTTGCATTTCTCTGATCAATAGTGATTTGGAGAAACTTTTCATATGACTAGAGATGGTTTTAATTTCATCATCTGAAAATTGTCTGTTCATATCCATTGACCACTTATCTATTGAAGAGTGGCTTGAATTCTTATATATATGAGATATAAGAATACTCTTAACCAACACATAATAATCCTGACAATAATTCCACCACTTCAAAATCTATTCTTTCTATAATGTTATTCTCCTAAAATAGGGATTGTTCCCTTGGGGCACATAAGTTTGTTTCCTAACAATTTCAATAATTGGGGGCGGAGCCATGATGGCGAACTGCAGACAGCATTCTCTGTGAGCTCCTGAGACCTGCCCTCAGACACAGACAAATTAAGCCTCCAAACTGGTTCTGGAGTGAGGGCGCCACCAAACACGTGGACTACAACGCACTTCTATCAAATATCTACTTTGAAAGAAGTTCTGAGGTCAGTTTTAGACGGGCAGGGGATCGAGCAGCTCCCGGCGCTCAGATGCCAGTGCACAGCCAGGGTGCAAGTCCGGGACTGGGACAGACCAGAAGATTTTAGGCTGCTGGAAGTCCCTGGGAGACGCTAGGGCCACTTTACTCTGCTTGCGGACAGGTGCTTTGGCAGGTCTACCTTTGATAAAGGGTGGATTCAGAGCAGCTGAAAGTGTGGTCCCAGTGCAGATCTAACCAGATCATCCCCAGACCGGAAGTCAACTCGGCAAACTGCCCCGGGGCAAATTGAAATCACTGCTGCTGCTGCTGCTCCTGCAATGAACCAAAAAATTCAATTGGCCAGTTACAAAAGGAGCTAAAAAAGATAGCTGAAGGAAATAATACCTTAAAAATTAAAATGGAACAAATTGAAATGAATGACTTAATAAGACTTCAAGAATCAGTCAAACAAAACAATGAAAAAATAGAAGAAAATATGAAATATCTCCTAGGAAAAACAACTGATTTGGAAAACAGATCCAGGAGAGACAATCTAAGGATTATTGGACTCCCTGAAAGTCACAATGAAAAAAAACACCCTTGATGCTATCTTCCAGGAAATCATGAAAGAGAATTGCCCTGATGTTTTAGAATCAGAAGGCAAAGTTGGCATTAAAAGAATTCACCAATCACCTCCTGAAAGAGACCCCAAAATTAAAACCTCAAGGAATATCGTGGCCAAATTTCAGGACTATTGCACCAAGGAAAAGATATTACAAGCTGCTAGAAAAAAACAGTTCAAATACTGAGGAACTGCCATTAGAATTACACAGGATCTGTCAGCTTCCACACTGAAGGATAGAAGGGCCTGGAATCAGATATTCTGAAAGGCAAAAGAACTTGGATTACAGCCAAGGATAAGCTATCCAGCTAGAATGAGCATCATCTTCCAGGGAAGAAGATGGTCATTCAATGATACAGGAGAATTTCACCTATTTCTAATGAAAAGACCAGATCTGAACAAAAAATTTGACCTCCAAACACAGAACTCTAGAGAAGCATAAAAAGGTAAAAAGGAAAGAACTCTCGAGAACTGTATCTCTACTAGGGGTATCCTTAAAGAAAGGGGGTATAATTTGATTTTACTTTGATAATAATTGGAAAGAAATTAGAGGTGGAAGGTATAACATAATGTAAAAAAAAGGGGGAGGGAGGGGAAAGGAGGTAAAATAAAGTAAAAAAAAGGAGGTAAAATAAGGCAAAGTCTCATGAAGAGACATAGAAAATCTAATATAATTGAGGGAAAGAAGGGAGGGTCATGATTATTGTATAAATCTTGCTCTCGTTAGATTGGGCTCCAAAAGAGCATATCAGACACATTTGATTTCAGGGAAAAACTTGGCCCTCTATATAGGGAATTAGGAGGGAAAGGAGGGAAAGAAAGGGATAAATTAATAGAAGGATTAGGGGAAAGGTGTATAAAAGAGGGAAGGTTCTAAAGGGGGGAGGACCATTAGAGGGAGGTGGTCATCAAAAATAAAATACTGGGGAGAGGGGAAGGGAGTAAAGAGAAAGGGAAGAGAAAAATATAACTTTGGGTAAATAAGATGGCAGGAAATATAGATATAATCATTTTAACTGTGAATGTGAATGGGATGAACTCTCCCATAAAACAGAAATGGATAGCAGACTGGATTAAAAGCCAGAATCCTACAATATGTTGTTTACAAGAAACACATTTAAAACATAGAGATGCATACAGAATGAAGGTAAAGGGCTGGAGTGGAATCTTTTATGCTTCAAGTGAACAAAAAAAAAAGCAGGGGTAGCAATCCTTATCTCAGATCAAGTAAAAGCAAAAAATAGATCTAATTAAAAGAGATAAGGAAGGAAACTATATTTTACTAAAGGATACCATAGACAATGAAGCAGTATCAATACTAAACATATATGCACCAAGTGGTATAGCACCTAAATTCCTAGAGGAGAAACTAACAAAGGTGCAAGGAGAAGTAGACAGTACAACTATACTAGCGGGGAATCCCAAACTTGGTCTCTCAGAATTAGGTAAATCAAACCACAAAATAAATAAGAAAGAAGTTAGGGAGATAAACAAAATGTTAGAAAAGTTACATATGACAGATCTCTCGTTGAAATTGAATGGTGATAGAAGGGAGTTTACTTTTTTCTCAGGGGTTCATAGAATGTATAAGAAAATTGATCATGTGTTAGGGCATAAAAACCTCAAAATCAAATGCAGAAAAGCAGAAATAGTAAATGTATCCTTTTCAGATCATGATGCAATAAAACTCACATGTAATATAAGGCAAGGAGAAAATAGACCACAAGTTAATTGGAAATTAAATAATCTAATCATGAAGAATGAATGGGTGAAAGAGCAAATAATAAACATAATCGATAATTTCATCCATGAGAACGACAATAATGAGACAACATACCAAAATTTGTGGGATACGGCCAAAGCGGTTGGTTATAAGAGGTAACTTTATATCTCTAGATGCTTATTTGCATAAAATAGAGAAAGAGAAGATCAAAGAATTAGGGTTACAATTAAAAAAAAACTAGAAAAAGAGCAAATTAAAAACCCTCAATCAAATACCAAATTGGAAATTCTAAAAACAAAAGGTGAGATTAATAAAATTGAAAATAAGAAAACTATTGAATTAATAAATAAAACTAAGAGTTGGTTTTATGAAAAAAACCAACAAAATAGATGAGCCTTTAGTTAATTTGATCAGAAAAAGAAAAGAGGAAAATCAAGTTGTTAGTCTCAAAAATGATAAGGGAGAACTTTTCTCCAATGAAGAGGAAATTAGAGTAATAATTAGGAGTTACTTTGCCCAACTTTATACCAATAAATTTGATAATCTAAATGAAATGGAGGAATATCTACAAAAATATAGATTGCCCAGGTTAATAGAAGGGGAAATAAATATTAAGTGCTCATGGGTAGGCAGAGTAAACATAGTAAAAATGACAATACTACACAAAATAATCTACCTTGCTGTACCAGATCTAAAACTATATTATAAAGCAACGGTCATCAAAACCATTTGGTACTGGCTAAGAAATAGAGCAGTTGATCAGTGGCACAGGATAGGTTATCAGGACAACCTAGGCATTAAACTTAACAATCTAGTGTTCGATAAACCCAAAAAACCCAGCTTTTGGGATAAATACTCTCTATTTGGCAGAAACTGCTGGGAAAATTGGAAACTAGTGTGGAAGAAATTAGGGCTTGACCCATACCTAACACTGCATACCAAGATAAGATCTAAATGGGTTCATGATCTAGATATAAAGAGAGACTTTGTAAGCAAGTTAGAGGAACGTAATATAGTTTATCTCTCAGACCTGTGAAGATGGAATAAATTTATGTCCAAAGAAGACCTGGAACTCCTAATTGAACACCAGATGGATAATTTTGATTACATTAGGTTAAAAAGTTTCTGTACAAACAAAACAAATGCAGACAAGATTAGGAGGGAAGCATCAAATTGGGAAATCATCTTTACATTTAATGGTTCTGATAAAGGCCTCATTTCTAAAATACATAGATAATTGTCTCACATATATAAAAATTCATGCCACTCTTC
>JAJPUD010007463.1:65232-81112 GCA_023553655.1 Myrmecobius fasciatus | reverse complement strand
ATACATATGTTATACAGATAAAAAGCTTTAATAAAAAAAAAAATGATAACGGAGAACTTTCCTCCAATGAAGAGGAAATTAGAGTAATAATTAGCAGTTACTTTGCCCAACTTTATGCCAATAAATTCAATAACCTAAATGAAATGGAGGAATATCTACAAAAATATAGATTGCCCAGGTTAACAGAAGAGGAAATAAATTATTTAAATAGCCCCATTTTAGAAAAAGAAATAGAACAAGCTATTATTCAACTCCCTAAGAAAAAATCTCCAGGGCCAGATGGTTTTACATGTGAATTCTACCAAACATTCAAAGAACAATTAATTCCAATACTACACAAACTAATTACACAATTAATTAATTAATTAAAAATTTTCAATGATTTTTATGGTAATTGCCTTCCTTCGTAATCTTATGTATTTTTTGCATTTAAAAACATTATTTTGAGGTGTCCAAAGGTTTCAAATAACTGTCAAAAAAATAAAAAAAAATAACTCCATGAAACAGAAAAATGTTTAAGAACATCTTTCCTAGTCTCAGATTGTAGTAATTCAGAGTCTGGGAAATAGTTACTTAAATGTCAGGCAACAGATTCTGGGATTTTCATGGAAAAGGGGTATGCTATTTATAGAAGGGGAAAAACAATAAAAACATAGCATGTTTCTAGTGTTTTGTTTGTTTGTTTTAATTTTATTTTTGAATTACAAGTAAAAAACTATTTTTAACTTTTTTTAAAATTTGAGTTTTAAATTCCGTCCTTCTTTCCCTCACTTTTCCTCTCCTTAAGAAGGCAAGCAATTAGATATAAATTAAACATGCACAGTCATATAAACTATTTCCATGTTTGCCATGTTACAAAAGAAAACAGAATTAAGAAAAAGAAAGTTCAAAAAAATAGATGATCCACTATGAGATCAAATTTTATCAATTCTTTTTGTAAAGGTAGATAGTATTTTTCATAAATTCTTTAAAATTGTCTTGGGTTGTATAAGGGCAAGGAAATCAGTATAAAATATAGTCTTTTAAAAACCAATCACAAATCTTTTCAGAGCTTCTGAGGGTAGCTTTTCTTATTTGTTGATGGGGGCTGGACAACTCATTTTGATATGCATCTATTTTGGCAGAAGAGATGACATATCTGATTATTGAATCTTATCAAAAAAAGTGAAACTGCTGGTGATTTTATCTAATCCTTAGGACAAGCAGCACAAAATCACTACCATAAGAAGGCAGCAATGTGGGATTTGAGCAACTCTCTTTAAAAGTGTAGATGAGGCAATGATTCAGGAAAACTGGTGGAGTAGATCAGAAAACTTTTTTGCTTTCTAAATTTTCTCCATAGAAAAAGACAGAATTTAGAACAGTGAAAATCAAAGAAAGTTAAGCAGTAGTTTTCCTAAAACTACATAGGAAAATCCCCAAAAAGACCAAAAGCAATTCAACCTGAATAAAATGCGAACGGCTTCAGGTCAGATACATTGAATTAACAACCAACAAGCCCTGGAGACAGCAAGGATTGGGAGGCACCCTCTGCCTTAGAACTTTTCATCTTCCAAACAGGATTGGGGTTTGACTGTAGAGAAAATTGAAGGATTGTCCATTGTTGAGGGATTACAGACATGAAGCACAGTTGTAATTGAGCAGACTCATGTTGGACTGACCTGCTACTACTGGGAAGAAAGAGCTACTACACATATGGTAAAGGACAGGGTCACTTCTGGCTGTGAGTACCAGCAGAAGAGCAAAGCTATAGATTTTAGCCACCAGGACTGCAAGGAATAAGATCACAGATGAGGCAGTGGCCATTGGTTCTATCCATCCCATATTAATGGAGTGGAAAGCCCAAAATTAAGCCATGAAATAGATCTCAGAAAAATATTAAAAAGGACTTAATGTTTGGGTCATTATTCTCCATACTTTGGGATTAGAACTCAATCATAATCATAGCTGTTCAAAAAAAAATAAAACAAATATAAAAATAAAATTAAAATGACTAAGCAAAAGAGTCAAAGAATCTGATAACTACCATGGAGATAGAGGAAATCAGAGTTCCTATTCTGGGAAGATAGCATAGTTTAAAAAAAAAAAAAAAGCCACTGCTTTTACTATGAGAAATGTCAAGTAGTCCCAAATAGGCCCCAAGCCCAAAAAGATTTTTTAGACAAATTTAAAAAGCACTTTAAAAATCAAACAAAAGAGATCAAGTAAAAATTGTGGGGGAGAACAATCCAAGAAAATTATGAAAAGTCAACCAACTTGAAATAAAGAACCAAAAACTTAAGGAAGAAAATCATTGCATGGAAACTAGAATCTGGCAAAGGGAAATTAACTAGGACACAAAGAAATAATAATCAAAAGAATGAAAAAAACTAGTAGAGAAAATAAAACATCTCATCAGAAAAATAACTGATCTGGAAAAGAAATCAAGGAGAAATAATGCAAGAATAGCTAAACTTCTTGAAAAATATACATAAATCAATCTTGATATAGTATTATAAAGAATTATTAAGGGCAATGACCTTGAAGTTCTAGAACAAGAATGCAATATGGAAACAGAAAAAAATCCACTAATAATCATCTGAAAGAGATCCTAGGAGGAAAGCTTACAAGAAAAGCACAGCCAAGTTTCACAGTTCCTGGGTTAAGGAGAAAATATTGGAAGCAACAAGAAAAAAAATCAAACAATTTAAATATAATAGAAGTACAATAAGAATTACACAAGATCTAGCTACCACTACATTGAAGGACTGTAGGTCTTGGAATACTTGGAATACAAAAGAACCAAGGATAATTTACCCAGAAAAATTAAATATAATCCTGAATGGGAAAAAATGGATATTTAACAAACTAAAAGACTTTTTTTCATTTTTTTGTGACAAAAACAACAGAATTTAAGGAAAAAATCAGCATATAAAAACAAGAGAAATATAAATATTTAGGACCAATTATAAGAGACTCAATAAAGTCAAATTGTTTACTTCTTACATATGAAAATATTAGTGCTTCTATGACTGCCATTTGGATAGTTTGAAAAAAAGGGTTTGGCTAAGCTGAGTTTTATGATGTAATTCTAAACAAGTAAAATAAAACTATGTAGGAAATGATAAAAGGAGAAATTATCTCATACAAATGAGACAACCACCACCACCCCCCCAAAAAAAAAGAAAAGAAATGATACTGAAAAAGTAGGAAGCAAAGTGAGTAATACTGAAGCTTTATTCTCATTAGGGGAATGGGTTAAAGAGAGAATGGGTTGAAGAAGGTATAAAAATCTTAAAAATGTAGAAAGAAATAAGGCAAGGGGATAGGCTGGGAGGGAGAGGATAAGGGAGGGATTCTTGGTAGGGTACCTAGGTTAAGGAATAGGAGAGAAAAGTAACAGATAGAAGTGAATTAGAGGAATGAGGTGAGAAAGATAGTGAGAGAAATCAGGAAGAAAGAAAATGTATAGCAAGTAACTATAGCTTCAAATGTGAATGGAATGAATTTATCCGTAGATTTAAGATTTGTGTGAGAAAGACAGTGAGGGAAGAAAATAAACAACAAGAAATTATAATTTAGAATGTGAATTCTATCCATAAAATTGAAACTAATAATAGATTAAAAATTTGAACTCAGCCATATGTTGCTTTCAGGAAATGTTATAAAAATGAGAGATAAGCATAAACAAAATAAAGACAGAATAGAATTTCTTATGTAGAAAAAAACACAGAGGTAGTGAACATGATTTCAGACAAAGTTAAAGCTAAAATATACTTAATCAAAAAAGAAAAACTAGGGAAACTATACTATATACCAGTCATATTAATATTGTCTTGGAGTAGTTAAAATAATTAGCATAGATTTGAGTATTACTGTGGTATAGGAATGAAGTCAGTGAACTGAAAAAATTATTGAAAGATGTAAACTTAGGAAGAAAGACGCTATCCACCTTCAAAGGAGGAGTAGACAACTAGAATACTATGTTAATATATGTGTGTGTGTGTATATATATATATATATATATATATATATATATATATATGTCTCAGATTACAGATATCTTTGTAGGTATATGTGTATATATATATGTAAATATATATATGTATATGTAAATACACACACACACACTCTTCCATACATACATATATATGTATGTATCTGTACTTAATTGTAGCCCTGGGAGTGGAGGGAAAAATAAAGTAAAAAGTGCACCGAGAGAACAAAGGAAAATCTAGAAGGAATCAAAGAACAGATGGACAACTCTGAATTCAATATGTAGTAATTATGATATAGACTTTCTTGAAATGGAAATTTATTGCTTTTTTATTGAAAATTTATTGAGTTCAAATCTGGTCTCACAAATTAACATTCCCTAGCTGTGTGACACTGGGAAAGTCATTTAACCTCAATTGCCTCAGCAAAAAGAAAAGAGTTATTTTAAATGGAATTTCTTTTTGTATCTCTTGCTGCTGAACTTTGCTGGTAATATATAAAAATGCTGATAATTTATGTGGATTTATTTTGTATCCTGAAACTTTTCTAAAGTTGTGAATTATTTCTAGTAGTTTTTTTAGTTGAGTCTCTGGGTTTCTCTAAATATACCATCACATCATCTTCAAAGAGTGATAATTTGACCTCATGATTTATTGTAATTACATTAATCTTTTTTCTTCTCTTTTTGACAAAGCTAACATTTCTAATAAAATATTGAATAGTAATGGTGATAGTGGACTGCTTTGATTCATTCCTGATGTTATTGGGAATGGTTCTAGTTTGTCCCCATTACATATGATGCTTGCTGATTGATTTTAATAGATGCTACGGATCATTTTAAGGAAAAGTCCATTGATTTCTATACTCTGTAGTGTTTTTAATAGAAATGAGTGTTGGATTTAATCAAATGTTTTTTCTTCATCTATTGAGATAATTATATGATTTTTGTTAATTTGGTTATTGATATAATTGATTATACTGATAGTTTTCCTAATATTGAAGTAGGCCTGCATTCCTGGACTACTTGGTCATAGTGTATTATCCTGGGGATGACTTTTTATAATCTTGTTGCTAATATTTTATTTAAGATTTTTGCATCAATATACATTAGGGAAATTGGTCTATAATTTTGTTTCTCTGTTTTCACCCTACCTGGTTTACCTATCAGCAACATATTTGTGTCATAAAAGGAATTTTGTAGAACACCTTCATTCCCTATATTTTTTTAATTTTATTTTTTTATTTTATTTGCATAACATATGTGTGGGTAATTCTTCAACAATAACCCTTACATAGCTTTCCGTTACAAATTTTTCCCCCAACTCCCCACCCCTCCCCTAGATGGCAGGATATCCACTACATGTTAATTATGTTAAAATATTGGCAAATCGAATATATGTATACATATTTCCAAACTTGTCATTGTTGTGCAAGAAAAATCTTGTCTACACAAGTGATATATCAGATAAAGGAAACACAATGTAAGCAAACATCAATCAAGGAGTATGAGAATGTTATGTTGTGGTCCACATTTCACATCCCTCTCTCTGGGTGTATATGGCTTTCTTCAGTGAACAATTGGAGGTGGTTTGAAACATTTCATTGTTGAAGAAAGCCATGTCCATCAGAATTGATCGTCATATAGTACTGTTGTTGCCGTGTATAATGATCTCCTGGTTCTGCTCATTTCACTCAGCATTCCCTATATTTTCAAATAGTTTATATAATATTGGAATTAATTGTTCTTTGAATGTTTGGTAGAATTCACATGTAAATCCATTCTGGTCCTGGAGATTTTTTCTTAGTGAGGTAATTAATAGTTTGTTCTATTTCTTTTTCTAAAATGGAACTATTTAAATAAATTATTTCCTCTTCTGTTAACCTGGGCAATCTATATTTTTGTAGATATTCCTCCATTTCATTTAGATTATCAAATTTATTGACATAAAGTTGGCAAAGTAACTCCTAATCATTGCTCTAATTTCCTCTTCATTGGTGGATAGTTCTCTCTTTTCATTTTTGAGAGTAAAAAATTTGATTTTCTTTCCTTATTTTAATCAAATTAAATAAAGGTTTATTTTGTTGTTTTTTCATAAAATCAACTTTTAGTTTTATGTATTAATTCAATGGTTTTCTTATTTTCAATTTTGTCAATCTTCCCTTTTGTTTTCAGAATTTCAAATTTAGTATTAAATTGAGGGTGTTTAATTTGTTCTTTTTCTAGCTTTTTTAGTTGTAAATCCAATTCATTGATGTTCTCTTTCTCTATTTTATGCAAGTAAGCATCTAGAGATATAAAATTTCCCCTTATAACTGCCTTGGCTGCCTCCCACAAATTTTGGTGCGTTGTCTCATATTGTCATTCTTTTGGATGAATTTATTGATTGTGTCTATATTTGCTGTTTCCCCATTCATTCTTTATGGTTAGATTATTTAATTTCCAATTAATTTTTGGTCTATTTCCTCCTGGCCTTATATTGCATGTGATTTTTATTGCATCATGATCTGAAAAAAAATGCATTTACTATTTCTGCCTTTCTGCATTTGATTTTGAGGTTTTAATGCTTTAACAAAGATTTTTTTGTATAAGTTCCATGAACCACAGAGAAAAAAAGTTAACTCTCTTCTATCTCCATTTAATTTTCTCCAAAGATCTATAATACCTAACTTTTCTAACATCTTATTTATCTCTCTAACTTCTTTCCTGTTTATTTTGTGGTTTGATTTATCTAGTTTTGAGAGAGCAAGTTGAAATCCCCCAATAGTATAGTTTTGCTGTCTATTTCTTGGATTTCTCTTAACTTCTCCTCTAAGAATTTGGATGCTATACCACTTGGTGCATATGTGTTTAGTATTGATATTGCTTCCATTATTTATAGTGCTCTTTAGTAAAACATACTTTCCTTCCTTATCTCTTTTAATTAGATCTATCTTTGCTTTTACTTCTTTTGAGATTAGTATTGCTACCCCTGGTGTTTTTTTGTTCACCTGAAGCATATTAAATTCTGCTCCAGCCTTTCGCCTTCACTCTTTATGTATCACTAAGCTTTAGATGTGTTTCTTGTAATCAACATATTGTAGGATTCTGGCTTTTAGTCCTGTCTGCTATCAGCTTTCTTTTTATGGGAGAGTTTATCCCATTCACATTCTCAAATAAAGAAATAATTCTGTATTTCCTGCCATCTTATTTACCCAGAGTTATGTTTTCCTCTTTCCTTTCCCCTTTCCCTCCTTCCCAGCATTTTGCTTTTGATGACCATCTCCCTCAAACAGTCCTCCCCCTTTAGAGATCATTCCCCTTTTTTACACCTTTCCCCTAATTCTATTTTCCCTTCTATTAGTCTTTCCTTTCCTTTTTCCCCTTTCCCTCCCACTTCCCTATAAAGTGGGACAAGTTTCTCTGTGAAATCAAAATTGTCTGATATACACTTTTAGAGCCCACTCTGATGAGAGTAAAATTTACACAATGCTCATCCCCTTCCCTTCTTTCCCTCAATTATAATAGGTATTCTTTGCCTGGTTGAGAGATATAATTTCCCTTTTTTACTTCCCTTTTCCCTTTTCCTCTTTTTCCAGTTTCATTCCCTTTTCACTTCTAGCTTCTTTTTCATATTATGAAAATAAAAATCAAATTATACCTACATCCTCTAAGTATACCAATAATAGAAATAAAATTCTCAAGAGTTCTATCCTTTTTACTTTTTTATTCTTCTCTTGTGTTCTGTGTTTGGAGGTAAAATTTTTTATTCAGATCTGGTCTTTTCATTAGAAATAGGTGAAATCCACCTATATCATTAAATATCCATCTTCTTCCCTGAAAGATAATGTTCATTTGAATTGTATAGCTTATTCTTGGCTATAATCCAAGTTCCTTTGTCTTTGGAAATATCAGATTCTTGGTCCTTCAGTTCTTTAAGGTGGAAGCTGAAGATCTTAGGTAATCCTCATTGTGGCTCCTTGGTATTTGAATTGTTTTTTTCTGACTGCTTGCAGTATCTTTTCCCTGGTGTCATAGTTCTGAAATTTCGCCATGATATCTCTTGGGGATTTAATTTTGTAGACTCTTTCAGGAGGTGATTAGTGAATTTCTTTAATGGCTATTTTACCTTCTTCAGATTCTTAAACATTTCCTTTAAGAAATTGTCTAGGTTCTTTTTATTTTCATCACGGCTTTCAGGAAGTCCAATAATCCTTAGATTATCTCTCCTAGATCTATCTTCCAGGTCTATTATTTTTCCTAGGAGAAATTTCATAATTTCTTCTATTTTTTCATTTTTTTCTTTTTGTTTTACTGACTCTTAAAGTCTTATTGAGTCATTCACTTCCATTTATTCAATTCTAATTTTTAGTGTATCATTTTCTTCAGTTACCTTTTTTAGCTCCTTTTGTAATTGGGCAATTGAATTTTTTTGTTCGTTACATTCTTTTTCCATTTTGGCAATTTTGTTTTTCAGTGAATTGGTGTCTTTTTTCATATCTCTTTTGTAGGGTATTATATGTTTTTTCCATTCCTTCTTACAATGATCTCATTTCATTTCCCCATTTTTCTTCTAACGCTCTTTTAAGATTCTTTATGCAATCTTCCAGGAAAGCCTTGTGAAATGAGGACCAGCTCATATTTCCCTTTGTGGCTTATTCTGGAGTGGCTTTATCTTTAGGAACCTCAGGATCTGAGGTCTGTTCTTCTCTCTCTCTATTAAAGCTGTTTATGGTGAGAATTTTTTTTGTTTGTTTGTTTTTTATTCCTTTTTTGAGGCTTGGAGTCTGTTCAAGGCAGAGTTGGGACAGCTCCTTTAATTTGCCCTGAGGCAATCCTGTTGATTGATTTCAGGTGTTGGATAATCAGAGCCAGGTCTGGGATTCTTTCAGTTTCTCCTTACAATTTTAAGTTTTATTTTACAAGAATCTTCAAAATGAAAATTTTCTATTCTCTTTTTCACTTCATGAATTTCCTCCTTCAAAGGACTAGAATGGAGAAAACCTGAAATGCTTTATTTCTGAAGTCTTTCCTGAGAGGACTATATCTCTTTTTGGTGTCTTGCTTATGATAGGTGCTACACTTTTATTTTCATTACACATATAAGATAAAAGTTTAATTTAAGATTTTATTGTTGATGTTTTTGTTTTCATCTCAGCTTAATAAAAATTTGGAAGAGATCTAATTAGAAACAGCATGAGCAAAATATTGCCCATGTCAATTCTATTCTTTCATAGAAAAGGGAATTTCTTAATATTCACAGGATTATGTTATTATCAAGTAAGAGCTAGAAGAAACCATTGAGGCTATCTAAACTTCAATCAACAGATATTCACAAGGTACTTTTAGATTCTTTGAATATGTCATTTGTTGTAGAGGATATACAACAAATATATAGTATAACTTGAGCCTTTCAGGAAGACAAACAAATTTATTAGGTGTAGATGTGTTTTGATATGCTTTTGTGAAAAGATCAACATCATGGATATGCCAAAATGGGGGGGGGGGGGCAGTAGGGGAGAGGAGAAATGATTACTAACAGCAAGGAGTTTCCAATGTAATTAGTAAGACAATTAAATAAAAACAATAAGATAACATATGAGAATGCTATAGGATCAAGCTAAGAGTCTGTGCCATATGATGATCACTCAAAGGATTAGAGAATGAACAACACGAAGAGGAAAAGTTTCACAAGATCTATGGAATGACAGTTTTCTAAGATTTTGATTTGGAAGACAAATTATATTTTTTCCAGTTTGGTTTCAGAGTGATAGACAAGCAAAACTGTGACAAAGTTGCAAAATGATGAATGTAAGATATATATATCAGGAAATAGCCCTAATAACTATAACTATTTGAATGTGAAACTGGCTACCCCCAAAAGCCTTATGTTCCTTCTCATTGGATGCCCTCAAGTAAATACTGAATGGCTATTTGTTTTGTTTTTGTTATAGTTGGGATTCTTCTCCATTAAGCCTTTCCTGTAGCCCAATTGTTAATACCCTCTCTTTAAAACTACTTTACATATAATTGTATTTAATACCTTTATCCTGTATATTTATTTTAAAATGTACTTGATACTTCCACCATCGTATTGTCAGGTCACTATGAGAAGGAAATTGTTTTATTCTTTATGCCCACATTCTCAACACGCAGAACATTCATGGCATATAGTAAATACTTAGTATGTACTTGCTAATTAATTATTATTATTTAGGCTTTTTATTGATTATTTATTATTATGGTTAGAACAAATGATTGCTGAAGTTCCTTTCATGATTCTGAGGGAAAACATTCCACATTAAATTCTGTAAGATTTTGGGAATGTAGGGCAAAGTGACAAGTAAATAAAAGACAAAATATTCAAGAAGGGCTTCATGTAGAAAGTAGAACTTGAGATAATACTTTAAAGATTGTTAAGATTTGCATTAATGGATAAAATAAGCCAATTCATAAAATTATCTTTTGATACAATTCTGTTTTGTTGTTAGAAAAAAAAGTAACAGAGCAACAGCAAAGATAACCAAGTGTAAAGTAATTTTTAAGTTTGATTTTCCATTCTATCCTTTTTGGCATTCACCTTTGCCACTTTCTAGGAGATATGGGAGGACATATAGGAAAAAGGAGATTATGAGGCATGATATTTATATTGTACTATTTGCCCTACAATGCAGTTGTATAATGTTATGTATTTCATTTACTCTCTTAGATTATCAAAAAAGCACAATGTCCTTTGAAATCTGCTTGACTTGTGTGGAAATGTTAAAGTGTTGTCCATAATGCATAGACACACTTCTTTGCCCCATGATTATTCAGCCATCACAGAGAAAACACACTTGTAAACGCCTCTGGGGCTACTCATAAAAGGGCAGAGAAATATATCAAAATTGAGGGAAAGTGGTCTATGCTTTTGAGAAAAGTGAAATCTTGCATGACAAATTGGGTCTGTTTTGTGCAGAGTAATTGAGTGGGGCTGCTGAAGTGGAACTCCATGAGCTGTGTGTCTATCAAGCTATGTAGCAGGGAAAACTGACCTGGATTTTCAAGGTAAGCATGCCAGGATGAACTTTCGAAATGAAGGGGTCAAAGACTTCATTGGTGCTATGATCAGATGCAGCAAAAATAATCAAAGAAAGGAGGAGGGTAATGAATTCTTGATGCCAGGCACTTTAGAAATGTTGTTCTTTACTCTAAGTAATAAGTCCAAGTGTTGTTCAAAATGGCTAGTTTAGCATAATTACATGTGGTTAGCACTTGGGAAGAACATTTTCTTCATATGTACCTAGACTTTCAAAGTCATATGGAGCAGCTAAATTAGTTTAATTAGCACAGTTCAAGACTAGCAAGATCTAGAAGGTTGAAATTGTTTTTTTAATATGTGTGTTTCTGTATGTGTGTCTGTGTTTTTCATTAAAAAACATATAACCTTTAGTGGGAAAAAATGTTAACAGAAGTTTGGGATTCTGGAAACATTATTGAGGCTTACAATGCTTTAAAAATATTTAGGAAATAGAGCATCTTCAGAGGGGCATGTAGAGAAGAAATTCTGTCTCCTGGTAAATCTTCAAGTTGATGAGAACTTTTTCTGCTTAATGAAGTGTCAGAAAGCAAACCAGCATATTATTCATACCTTGTCCCCTCAGGCATTGTTCCTCTTGCTTCTTTGGCAAAGGAGTTGATTGGATACGACTAGACTAGAAAGGGTGCTCCCCATTATTCTTAGATGTCATGGACATGATCCTTTCTCTGATCAGTATTCTTTATCAGAGTCTATTTGCTTCTGAATGACTTCTGCAGAATTATTTCCTCCATTCAATGGTAATGGTCAAATTTAGACTATATCTAGATACTTGCTTAAATATAAGATTTCTTGCATTTCAGATTGTCACTGAGATTTTTTTACATCTGAATATTTTGTAATTTTCAGATTCTTTGATGTAATTTGCATAAATATTTGTATCTGCATTTATCCATTCATAATAACAATAAGAATAGCTGGGATTTGCATAGTGCTTTAAAGTAGAATACTTTATGAATATTATTTGATCCTAATAAACCAGTAAGTCAGGTGATGTTATTGATATTTATAAATGAGGAAACTGAGACAGAGAGAAATTAAGTGATTTGTTCAGGCTCACACAGCTCATAAAAGTCTGGGGCAAAATTTAAATTCAGGTCTTCTTGACTCCAAGTTCAGCAGTCTCTCAATTGTACCTCCTACTTGCTCTCTGTAAAGTAATATGTTAGGCACTGTAGGAACTATAAAGTTTAAGAAGGGTACCATTTGTTCTTCCCTTCAGAGAGCTTAAGGTATTACATACACACATTCAAGCATATACTTGTGATTCACTTCCAAACATGTGTAATTATTTTTACATTCCAAGACTGCTATTTCATCTGACTGGGTAGAGTGGCAGATGATTCAGAAAGATCTAAGTTAAAATCCTGCCTCTGACACTTATTAGCTATAGGAACATAGATAAAATCACTTCATCTCTTTAGTTCAAATTTTTCATATGTAAATGGGCTGTCACCACATCACTGTACTTTAGTGAGTTTAAAATGAGATCACCCAAACATTGAAGTGCTATGTAAACATCTATTTTTATTATGAATACTGACTCTTCCAATGCAATTCATCACCCTTTTATGTCTTTGTGGATTGTTAAATTAATTATTGTCATCACAAAAGAAATTCACCCTTGGGGGCCAACTGGCTATGAATGAGTCACTGAGAACTGAGCCAGTTTAGTTCTCAGATAAAACATTCCACTTTTTGTGGGTCCATCCTCGAATTTCTTCTAGGTTACCTGATTGTGGTCTTTCCAAGATTCAATGTCACCTCGAAGCCATGATGAGATATCTGTTTAATAATATCAACTGTAGGGGCAGCTAGATGGCAAAGTGGATAGAGCACCAGCCCTGAAGTCAGGAGGACCTCAGTTTAAATCTGGTCTTAGACACTTAACAGTTCCTGGCTGTGTGACCCTGGGCAAGTCACTTAACCCCAATTGCCCCAGAAAAAAAAATAATAATGATATCAATTATTAGTACTTCTGTACACACACACACGTACACATATATGCTTGTGTAGATACCTATATACTTTCTGAATGACCTAAAGCTGCAATCTCTCATATATCACAGTTGTACTATCTTTCTCAATTTCTTTTAGAAACCCAAAATCCAGGGTGCTCATGTGTTTCATAAGTTTTATATATATATATATATATATAAACTTTGCTTGTGTGAAATTTATAATATGATTGCCCAAGCAAATCTGGTCACTTAATGTGGTGACTTGCATTTATAATACTGAATTTTGTTCCCAACAATTAAAAGGATAATATTCATAGATATAGAGCCAGAGGAAACTTTAGAATTCATCCTAACTCTTTCATTTTATGATACAGCTTAAAGGGGTTGTGTCATGCTAAGGTCACATAACTAGTATCAAATTAGAGATTTGTATTCAGGCTTATGACTCCTTATCTAGTTTTTCCTTTTTCTCCCTGAAAAGATTTTGTTGGAATACTAGTAGAATAAATTTTATATTCTATATTTTTAGAATAAAAGAAATAAAAATTAATTCATTTTTCATGTTGAATAATAATCAGACATAATCAGTATTTTTCATATATACTTAGTCTTATGTTCAGTATTTCAAGAGGCAAATATATAAATAATATCAGCATTTTCACTAGCAACCATTTTGTGAAGTAATTTGGAAAGCAGAGGTCTAGAAACTCAAGTTCAGGATTTCTGGACTTGGAATCCAAATTGCTGATTTCCTGGGAGTTAAGCCAATATATTTTTCTATCCATCCAGGGTATCATGTTGGTGTCTTTTATATTATCAAAAATGGAATTAGTAACACAGAGGAGGTAATGGCCAAATCATTTCTGTTGGCATATAACTGCCCTTTGGAGCTTCATAGATAATTTCATTATACTGTGTCAATGGTAACAACTTTTGTGCTGCTGTGTGAAAGCACTAAAGTATGTCTTTACCAGCAGGAAGCTAGCTGTAGGTGATGGACTCCTAGGGTTAGCCCATAGGAAACCCTTTAAAGTTAATGCAAATAGGGGTAGATTCTCTGGACGTAATTAACTGGTTGGTATAATGCCTTTGTATGCATACTTCTGGGCATTCATATTATGTATACTGAAAGGTAGGAACTCCTGTGATATTACAAAGTATATTTTTCATAACAGGTTGATGATTCTTAGAGTTTTGGTGGAGAGAGGAAGGATTTAACATAAAAGATAACCATTTGTATTTTCAGTTTCACATTCAACCTTATTGAGCTGTACTACTAGACATATAAGCAAAGATCTGTGATTTTCCCACTTTACTTACTACAAATATTGGGATTTTCTTCATATTTGCAGCCTGTAACTCCTCCATAACCTGTAACTCCTAAGGAACTGTGAGTTACACAGAGATTCAGCAACTTTCCTAGATAAGTAGCTATGTAATAGTAGCAGTAATAATAATAATAATAACAATAATAAATAATATAGTAACTACTATGTTCCAGGCACTGATGTAAGTGCTTTGCAAATATCCCATTTGATCCTTAAAACAGTACTGGAAGGTAGATGCTATTATTAACCTTCTTTTATAATCAAAGAAATTGAGTCAGTAGAGGTTAAGTGACAAATAATAACAAGCAGCAGATATAACGAATTAAACAGGATAAGAACCCCCCTCCCCCCAACACACACACACTTACCCTTTTAAGCTTGTGGTCCCAAGAATCATGATTGGGGTTTTGTTCTAGCATCATTAATTTACCACTTTCAGTCCTAGGTGCAGAAGCTAGTAGCCTCTCAACTGTTTTTGAGTCATGGTTACCTGTGAGGTAGAATCCTAGGGCAGATGTTGCTAGGCCAGCAAGGTAGCCTTGAGAAGTCAAAAGTGTTGGGGACTTAAACTGGAAATAGAAATAGAAAACTGGATAGAAATAGGCTATCTAGGGATTGAATTTGTCTGTGAACCTAATTATTTTTCTATCTCCAGAGACTGAGGTGGTGAAAGTTATCAATGGTGATGTGTTTTTATGTCCATACTGTATCAGTGAACTTAATATTTCTTTCTAAATACAAATCTGGTTGTTAAATGGTTAAATAGAACTGGCTTACAGGTACCCTCTAAATTGATTATTCACAGTTGATGCATGCTGGAGCCCATTACAAAAAGATTAGATACTCCTAAAATAATTCCCCTAAGGACACTGGAAAACTTTGGAATTGAGGTAAAATACAATATCTCTAGCATTTAGATAGTGTAGGCCAAGATAATCATTGTTATTCTTTAAAGATAATACTTTAATGATGATATTGAGAAATTATTTTTCTTGAGAAACTTTATTGTACAGTTATAGATGATGGATTTGACAAATATGACTTTAAGAGAAGAGAAAAAGGTCAGTAACTGCAAGAGATGACCAGGTAGAACAAAATCCTTTTGTGGTTAAAAACACAAACAGAACTCTTTGGAAAAAAGGACAGAAGTCATTCTCTCCAGTTATGTGTTCCTCAAACTGAGCATAACTTCAAGTCCATTTTCTTCCTTTGACATTTGTCTTTGGACTTTCACTTGAAGATCATATATGGGTCTAGCATGGCTTTTGCTATGAAGCAAAATTAATTATTATAATACCCTTTAAAATGTTTGGTACATAGCTTTGCATGGGCGAACATTTCAAAAAATAAACTAATTAAAGTCCTAGAAGTCACTAGCTTATAATTATTTTCTAGTTTGTTTAAAGGTTGGAGGTCTATGCAGGAGAACTATTGTCCTTTCTCATAAGGCAATTTGAATCAGTTGTGTCTTCACCGTGATATTTATTGTTTACTTTGCAAAACAAGGCAATATCCCTTGCTTCTTCTTCTCTATGTTTCATCAGTTCATATTGTTCCCCTT
>JAJPUD010007463.1:50273-65132 GCA_023553655.1 Myrmecobius fasciatus | reverse complement strand
TGTGTGTGTGTGTGTGTGTGTGTGTGTGTATCCATGTGTATAAATTCATGGCAGCTGTAAAAATTAAATTTGTAACTGGTAGTTACAGCTGCCATGGATTTAATTTTTCAACAGTAGTCATTCTTACTAATAGATGTCTTCGTACTTTTTAAAAAATGGAGATGCTTTTTCTTAAAGTTTTCAATGGAACTCCGGTAATGTAATATTAAAAAAAAAAAAAAAAAAAAAAAACCCTAATACTGTGATAGATGCTTTAGTGTAAAATATAGCATGCAAATTCTCCAATTTAAAAGACATCAAAATATAAAGCTATAACTGTACCTTGCATATCACAATGGCCCAAATGTAGTTCATGTATTTTCCCAAATTATGACTGAATGAAATTGGAGTACAGCCTTAGTGGCTATTTGTCCAGTATATGAAAATATTTGCTTCTTTTTTCTTTAATAATCCTATTTGCAGAAATAGGACATTTAAACGGACAGTAAACAAACATCTAAAGAATAGTTAAGGAGATATCATTTTTTTTAGATTTCTATTTGTCATGCAAATGATTAAAATATATTATTTTATAAAAATTAATCCAACTTAATGGATATTTGTATTACTTAAACATGATAGATAGAAGGAAAGCTAAAATATGTCTTTGTTTTATAGGAAATAACCAGAAACCTCAAGTATAAATGGTTGTATTTCTGTTTTAGTATTTTAATATTAATAGATAATTTGCACATATTTAAGAATAAAAAGCAATAAATGAACAATCATTTATTTAATCCCTATTATGGATCAAATAATGCTGGATAGATATTAAATCTCTGGTATGTCCTCAATGGCATAGAATGAATTTACCATGTGAAAATTATTCATTGATAATATGTATAGAAATAAGACTATGCACAAATATGATATATGTACCATTTTCTTCTACAACTCCATAGGTATATATTTCCATTTCCCTGGAATAATATATGTGTATGTGTGTGTGTATACATATATATATGAAATATTTTTTTTTAATTCTATAAAAAGTTGCAAGCTTTCTTTTTGACAAAAAAGTCTTAGAATTTTCTGAATTTCCTGCTATTGTTTATTTTATGAAAGAGTTATTTCCTAAACTTATTGTGTTTGAATGACATTTTTTGCCTTAAACTTTTGTCTACAAAATAAAACCATTTGCCTTTCCACCAACCTGTAAAGCTTCAGGCATTTCTTTTTTTACCTCTTTTGCTGTTTGTAGTGAAAAATGAGATAACTGTTGAAACTGCTTCATGTCAAGTGCTTTTCATAATCTTGAAGAATTTATGAGTTCTTTAAAAATGCAACACGAGCCAAGATGGCACACTGCAGACAGGGTCCTCTGTGAGCTCCAGAGACCTTCCCTCAAACCCAGACAAATTGACCCTCCGAACTGGTTTTGGAGTGAGAGCTCCACCAAACAAGGCACTTCTGTCAAATATCTACTTTGAAAGAACTTCTGAGGTCAGTTTTAGACGGGCAGGGGATCGAGGAGCTCCCAGAGCTCAGACGCCAGGGCGCAGCCGGGGTGCAAGTCCGGGGCTGGGAAGGACCAGAAGATTTTAGGCTGCCAGGAAGTCCCTGGGAGATGCTTTGGGCCACTTTGCTCTGCTTGCGGACAGGTGCTTTGGCAGGTCTACCTTTGATAAAGGGTGGATTGAGAGCAGCTGAAAGTGTGGTCCTAGTGCAGATCTAGCCAGATGAGCCCCAGATCAGAAGTCAACTCGGCAAATTGCCCCAGGGCAAAGTGAAATCCCTGCTGCTGCTGCTGCTGCTGCTCCTCCTCCTCCTCCTGCTGCTGCTGCTGCTGCTGCTGCTGCTGCAAAATTCCCTTCTGGTGACTGATAGCTCTGCTGAAAATCATGAGCAAGAAAAAGAGAGCTCTCACCTTAGACAGCTTTTATGGAGAGAAACTAGAGAAGTCCCCAGATCCTGAGATTCTGAAAACAATCCCAGATAAAGCCACAGGGGTGGACTTAAGCTGGTCTCCCTTTCAGAAGGCTTACCTGGAAGATTGCATAATGAATCTCAAAAGAGAGCTAGAAGAAGATTGGGGAAATAAATTGAGAGCAGTGCAAGAAGGAAATATAGCCCTGCAACAGAGATGTGAAAAACTGGAAAATAAGTCTCGTGAAGTGGAAAAAGACAACAATTCACAGAAAAACAAAATTAGTGAATTGGAAAAAAGACAAAAATTCACTGGAAAAAAAATTAGTGAATTGCAAAAAGATAAAAATTCACTGAAAAACAAAATTAGTGAATTGGAAAAACACAACAATTCACTGAAAAACAAAATTGGTGAATTGGAAAACGTTACCAAATAACAAGAAAATAAAAATAGTGAATTGGTAAAAGACAACAATTCACTGAAAAATAAAATTAGTGAATTGGAAAAAGACAACAATTTACTGAAAAATAAAATTGGCAAAATGGAAGAAGAATGCAAAGAACCAAAAAATTCAATTGGCCAGTTACAAAAGGAGCTAAAAAAGATAGCTGGAGGAAATAATACCTTAAAAATTAAAATTGAACAAATTGAAATGAATGAATCAATAAGACTTCAAGAATCAGTCAAGCAAAAACAAAAAAAAATGGAAAAAATAGAAGAAAATATGAAATATCTCCTAGGAAAAACAACTGACTCGGAAAACAGATCCAGGAGAGACAATCTAAGAATTATTGGACTACCTGAAAGCGACGATGAAGAAAAGAACCTTGATGCTATCTTTCAGAAAATCATGAAAGAGAATTGCCCTGATGTTTTAGAATCAGAAGGCAAAGTTGGCATTGAAAGAATTCACCGATCACCTCCTTAAAGAGACCACAAAATTAAAACCCCAAGGAATATTGTGGCCAAATTTCAGGGCTATCGCACCAAGGAAAAGATATTACAAGCTGCTAGAAAAAAACAGTTCAAATACTGAGGAACTGTCATTAGAATTACACAGGATCTGTCAGCTTCCACACCGAAGGATCGAAGGGCCTGGAATCAGATATTCCAAAAGGCAAAAGAACTTGGATTACAGCCAAGAATAAGTTATCCAGCTAAAATGAGCATCATCTTCCAGGAAAGAAGATGGTCATTCAATGATACAGGAGAATTTCACCTATTTCAAATGAAAAGACCAGATCTGAACAAAAAATTTGACCTCCAAACACAGAACTCCAGAGAAGCATAAAAAGGTAAAAAGGAAAGAACTCTTAAGAACTATATCTCTACTAGGGGTATCCTTAAAGAATGGGGGTATAATTTGATTTTACTTTGATAATAATTGGAAAGAAATTAGAGGTAGAAGGTACATAATACTGTAAAAAAAGGGGGGGGGAGGGGAATGGAGGTAAAATAAAGTAAAAATAAAAAGGAGGTAAAATAAGGCAAAGTCTCATGAAGAGACATAGAAAATCTAATATAATTGAGGGAAAGAAGGGAGGGTGATCAGTATTCTTACTCTCATTAGATTGGGCTCTAAAAGAGTATATCAGATTGCATTTGATTTCAGGGAAAAACTTGGCCCTCTGTATAGGGAAGTAGGAGGGAAAGGAGGAAAAGAAAGGGATAAATTAATAGAAGGATTAGGGGAAAGGTGTATAAAAGAGGGAGGGTTTTAAAGGGGGGAGGACTATTAGAGGGAGGTGGTCATCAAAAACAAAATACTGGGGAGAGAGGAAGGGAGTAAGGGGAAAGGGAAGAGAAAAATATAACTTTGGGTAAATAAGATGGCAGGAAATATAGATATAGTCATTTTAACTGTGAATGTGAATGGGAGGAACTCTCCCATAAAATGGAAACACATAGCAGAATGGATTAAAAGCCAGAATCCTACAATATGTTGTTTACAAGAAACATATCTAAAACATAGAGATACATACAGAGTGAAGGTAAAGGGCTGGAGCAGAATCTTTTATGCTTCAAGTGAACAAAAAAAAGCAAGGATAGAAATCCTTATCTCAGAGCAAGTAAAAGCCAAAATAGATCTAATTAAAAGAGATAAGGAAGGAAACTATATTTTACTAAAGGGTACCATAGACAATGAAGCAGTATCAATACTAAACATATATGCACCAAGTGGTATAGCATCCAAATTCCTAAAGGAGAAACTAACAAAGGTGCAAGGAGAAACAGTACAACTATACTAGTGGGGGATCTCAACCTTCCTCTCTAAGAATTAGATAAATCAAACCACAAAAAAATAAGAAAGAAGTTAGGGAGGTAAAAAAAAGTTAGAAAAGTTAGGTATGACAGATCTATGGAGGAAATTGAATGGTGATAGAAGGGAGTATACTTTTTCTCAGGGGTTCATGGAACTTATATGAAAATTGATCATGTGTTAGGGCATAAAAACCTCAAAATCAAATGCAGAAAAGCAGAAATAGTAAATGCATCCTTTTCAGATCATGATGCAATAAAAATCACATGCAATATAAGGCCAGGACAAAATAAACCAAAAGTTAAGTGGAAATTAAATAATCTAATCCTGAAGAATGAAAGGGGGAAAGAGCAAATCATAGACACAATCAATAATTTCATCCAGGAGAACGACAACAATGAGACAACATACCAAAATTTGTGGGATACGGCCAAAGCGGTTATAAGGGGTAACTTTATATCTTTAGATGCTTATTTGCATAAAATAGAGAAAGAGAAGATCAATGAATTAGGGTTACAATTAAAAAAAAAAAACTAGAAAAAGAGCAAATTAAAAACCCTCAATTAAATACCAAATTGGAAATTCTGAAAATAAAAGGGAAGATTAATAAAAGTGAAAATAAGAAAACTATTGAATTAATAAATAAAACTAAGAGTTGGTTTTATGAAAAAAACACCAAAATGGATAAGCCTTTAGTTAATTTGATTAGAAAAAGGAAAGAGGAAAATCAAATTGTTAGTCTCAAAAATAAGGGAGAACTTTCCTCCAATGAAGAGGAAATTAGAGTAATAATTAGGAGTTTCTTTGCCCAACTTTATGCCAATAAATTCGATAATCTAAATGAAATGGAGGAATATCTACAAAAATATAGATTGCCCAGGTTAACAGAAGAGGAAATAAATTATTTAAATAGCCCCATATTAGAAAAAGAAATAGAAAAAGCTATTAATCAACTCCCTAAGAAAAAATCTCCAGGGCCAGATGGTTTTACATGTGAATTCTACCAAACATTCAAAGAACAATTAATTCCAATACTATACAAACTATTTGAAAAAATAGGGACAGAAGGTGTACTACCAAATTTCTTCTATGACACCAATATGGTGCTGATAGCTAAACCAGGTAGGGTGAAAACAGAGAAAGAAAACTATAGACCTATTTCCCTAATGAATATTGATGCAAAAAATTTAAATAAGATTTTAGCAACAAGATTACAGAAAGTTATCTCCAGGATAATACATCTTGACCAAGTAGGATTTATACCAGGAATGCAGGGCTGGTTCAATATCAGAAAAACTATCAGCATAATCAATTATATCAATAACCAAACTAACAAAAATCATATGATTATCTCCATAGATGCAGAAAAAGCATTTGATAAAATCCAACACCCATTCCTATTAAAAACACTAGAGAGTATAGGAATAAATGGGCTTTTCCTTAAAATGATTAGTAGCATCTACTTAAAACCATCAGCAAGCATCATATGTAATGGAGACAAACTAGAACCATTCCCAATAAGATCAGGAGTGAAACAAGGCTGCCCACTGTCACCATTACTATTTAATATTGTATTAGAAATGTTAGGTTTGGCAATAAGAGAAGAAAAAGAGATAAAAGGAATTAGAGTAGGTAATGAAGTAACCAAATTATCACTCTTTGCAGATAACATGATAGTATATTTAGAGAACCCTAGAGACTCAACTAAAAAACTACTAGAAACAATTCACAACTTCAGTAAAGTTGCAGGATTCAAAATAAATCCACATAAATCATCAGCATTTTTATACATTACTAACAAAGTTCAGCAGCAAGAGATAGAAAAAGAAATTCCATTCAGCATAACAGATGATAGCATAAAATATTTGGGAATCTATTTGCAAAGAGAATGTCAGAAACTATATGAACTAAAATGCAAAACACTTTCCACACAAATAAAATCAGACCTAGTCAATTGGAAAAACATTAAGTGCTCATGGGTAGGCCGAGCAAATATAATAAAAATGACAATACTACCCAAACTAATTTATTTATTTAGCACCATACCAATCAAACTCCCAAGAAATTATTTTACAGACCTAGAAAAAAATAGTAGCAAAGTTCATTTGGAAGAACAAAAGGTCAAGAATTTCAAGGGAATTAAAGAAAAAAAAGACAGATGAAGGTGGCCTTGCTGTACCAGATCTAAAACTATATTATAAAGCAACGGTTATCCAAACCATTTGGTACTGGCTGAGAAATAGAGCAGTTGATCAGTGGCATAGGATAGGATATCAGGACAAGCTAGGTAATAATGTTAGCAATTTAGTGTTTGATAAACCCAAAGACCCCAGGTTTTGGGATAAGTACTCACTATTCGGCAAAAACTGCTGGGAAAATTGGAAACTATTGTGGAAGAAATTAAGGCTGGACCCACACCTAACACTGCACACCAAGATAAGATCTAAATGGGTTCTCGATCTAGATATAAAGAGTGATATTATAACCAAATTAGATGAACATAGGATAGTTTACCTCTCAGACCTGTGGAGATGGAATTAATTTATGTCCAAAGATCTGGAGCTCTTAACTGAACACCAGATAGATAATTTTGATTACATTAAGTTAAAAAGTTTCTGTACAAACAAAACTAATGCAGACAAGATTAGGAGGGAAGTATCAAATTGGGAAATCATCTTTACATTTAAGGGTTCTGATAAAGGTCTCATCTCTAAGATATATAGAGAATTGTCTCATATTTATAAGAATTCAAGCCATTCTTCAATTGATAAATGGTCAAAGGATATGAACAGACAATTTTCCGATGATGAAATTAAAACTACCTATAATCATATGAAAAGGTGCTCCAAATCACTATTGATCAGAGAAATGCAAATTAAGACAACTCTGAGGTACCACTACACACCTGTCAGATTGGCTAAAATGACAGGAAAAGATAAAGATGAATGTTGGAGGGTATGTGGGAAGACTGGGACACTGATGCATTGTTGGTGGAGCTGTGAACAGATCCAGCCATTCTGGAGAGCAATTTGGAGCTATGCTCAAAAAGTTATCAAATTATGCATACCCTTTAACCCAGCAGTGTTTCTATTGGGCTTATATCCCAAAGAAATCATAAGAGAAGGAAAGGGCCCCACATGTGCAAGAATGTTTGTGGCAGCTCTTTTTGTAGTGGCTCCAAACTGGAAATTGAATGGATGCCCATCAATTGGAGAGTGGCTGAATAAATTATGGTATATGAATGTTATGGAATATTATTGTTTTTTAGTAAACGACCAGCAGGACGATTTCAGAGAGGCCTGGAGAGACTTGCATGAACTAATGCTCAGTGAAGTGAGCAGAACCAAGAGATCATTATTCACGGCAACAATACTATATGAGGA
Organism: Myrmecobius fasciatus; assembly: GCA_023553655.1. NCBI lineage: Eukaryota > Metazoa > Chordata > Mammalia > Dasyuromorphia > Myrmecobiidae > Myrmecobius > Myrmecobius fasciatus. Next base: position 57,583 of record JAJPUD010007463.1, on the reverse strand, counting down.
TCAGTTCTAATGGACATCACTCTCTTCAACAATGAAATGCTTCAAACCATTTCCAATTGCTCGGTGAAGAGAGCCATATACACCCAGAGAGAGGGATGTGAAATGTGGACCACAACATAACATTCTCATGTTCTCTATTGAGATTTGCTTGCATTGTATTTCCTTTATCAGATTATTCTTTCCTGTAGATATGATTTCTCCTGCACAAAAAATGATGCAATAACCATACATATATTCGATTTCTTAAGTATTCTAACATAATTATCGTGTAGTGGATATCCTGCCATCTAGGGGAGGGGTGGGGAGTAGGGGGGAAAAATTTGTAACAGAAAGCTTTGTAAGGGTTAATGTTTAGGAATTACCCATACATATGTTTTGCAAATAAAAGTATTAATAAATCAAATCAAATCAAATCAAATCAAATAAAAAAAAATGCAACACTAATGAAATTATTTTGTAAGAAAAAAATGACTAACCTTAAAGAAATGCTTATATGTTAAACTCTGTTTAATATATCTAATATTTATAAGACTAACTTCAATGTTGGAGGGAATCAACTTGATTCTTGGGGGAAAGGGTAGAATTGGAATAAGAAAAAGAGAGACATTTGAAAGATATATTTTTCTTTCTTCTTTCTTTGAGAAAGAACATATACGGTTCCATACTTCAGATTAAGAAAATAAAATAAATTTGGGGAGACAGAGAATGGTGTACCTTAACCTGATGTAAACTGTGTCCCGCCTTAATTGTGTGTCCTTAATTGTGTTCCCCACTCCCTTGATCATGGGATGGAGAGTCCCTGAATCTCAAACCCCTCCTGGCCTCTGAGGGGACCCATTCCTCTGTCCTAAATGGAATCTCCACCCACCTATTCATAGGGAAACTTCAAGATCTTCACCTACAATTCAATCAGAAATCTTGGCCTGGGGCATAATCACCTCCAGTTAAAAAACTAGTTCTTAATTTCCCCAGCCTGAAGCCTTAGAAAGCAAAATAAAAGGGCAACTCTGAACCCCAATCCTTGCTTATTCCTACATCAGGAAAAATCCATTGAGTCCCTGCTCAGTGTAAACCCATCCTGGCTAATTCCTTACCTTTGCTAATTCCCTTTTGGAACTGGCCTGCTGGGAAAGTTGTTCTCTCAGCATTAATAAACCCATTTTTGCCACAAACCTCTGGCCTTATTCATTGGGATTTGTGAATTCTTTCAAAGGCCCACAACCAACTGGCCAAGAGGGAGCTTTCAAACCTTGTTTCTCACACTTCAATAAACCTATCCCTGACTTTATGTTAGTCTTCTTAGATACTTTGAGGAATTTCCCCTCTTTGTTCTCTGTTTTTGTCTTTTGCAATTTCTCTTTCTTTGTTTCTTTATGCAGTCTTTTTCTGTGGGTTTGGCTGGCTTTCTCTGTTTCTGGTTCTTTCTCCTTCTCTCTTCTCTGTCTCTCGGTTAATCATGCTTTCTCATGTAGACTTCGAGCTTCAAATCATCATCCTTTCCTATAGGCTTGAAAGCAGAGCTAAACATAAATTTTCTCATTAGGGCTTGACAAAGTAAGTTACAAAAAATCATTTTAGTGTTTCAGCTAATTTCTTTTTGAAACAAACACATATATACAAACACTGAACATCAAAAAATTTCTTTAAAAAGAAGTCTTAATTTTTAAAAGTTTTAAACTTGAATATTCTTTGACTCTTTAGTCCCCGGAAGCAACAAAACTCCTATAATTAAAGTGATCAAATAATAAGATCTTATATAAAACATGACTTGAATATAGATAATTTTAGTAATAAAGGAATATTAGCATACTTGATAATATTTACCTCACATTTTAAAATTAATATCTCTGGGGTTCAAAATTGTCCAATCTTCAAGAAAAAAACAAATGAGGCAGAAGTTTAAGCCAATATCATTTATTAAAGGGGGTCCATGGTCCCCTCTAATGAAGTGGACCTCATATCTTCCTTATGATCTGATATACCTCCATTCCCCAAGATCAAACTTGTATGAGATTTGATATGCAATAATGAAAGAGAGCCATGTTTGTAAATTTACAAAGTATTATTGGTTGGCGGACTTTTTTAACTCTCCAGGAAGGCCAGAAATGGGTGGTTACAAAATGAACAAGGCAAGGGTTATCTCTGCTAAAATGGTCATAAGTTTAGCAAGGTAACAGTCATTCCTGGTGACTAAGTAGTGGTAAGATGATCACTTGCTCATGCTGGACAAAAGAAGGTGGTCTGGAGGTATAATAACAAATTGAGGGACTTTCAATATTACCTCAATATTTCCTACCCTTGCTAGCCTTGGGCATGGGATTTGAGCCAAACAGGATTGATGGGACTTATTATCCCCTGTCTGAAAGAACCCTCAAATTGTATACTTTGTAAAGAATAAAGTGGAGTCTATCCTTAATTCATTCACCCTGTCTCCAATCTACTTATTATCTTTAAAGACATTCACAACAACCTTCAAAACAACCTTGATGGGAACTTTCCCAGACTTGTCTTATTCCCATAAATTAAGAAGTTAGCTTTCCCAAACTCTGTTGATTGACATATCTTTGAGCAGGTCTGGTCTGCCACTTGGCTCCCTGACCCTCCCTTTTTATTTCTCACATTTGCAATCCCCAAGGCTAAATTTCCCCTATAAAAGATCTGCTTATGATTGTTGAGGTTAAGAAGGAGGACCCCAAAAGTCTGGGGTCCCAGACCGATGTCTCAAAAGAATTTGCAGGCTTGAACCCATCTCCTAATCAAGGAGAAAAGTTTATTGAAAGTATTGTAACAACATTACAAAAGCAGGCTTGAATTCTAAGGGAATTCAGCAGAGAAAAAGAAGCAAGGAGACACATTTATCCAGCTTTTTAGCATTGATATGCTAATTCTGTGGCTCATTGGTAGGAAAGAATTTGGTTCTCATTGACCAGATTATCAGTCACACTATTGTATCAGGAGTTTGCTCTATGGGAGTTTCCTGCTAATCTGACTAAGGAATGGTCAGAATCAGACAGATTAGGAGTAGAAGCTTCCTGAGGTAGAAAATCTAGAATCATTGACTTATTGCCAGAACAGAAGCCCCCTCCCCCCACCCTAAAATCATTTTACATCATATTTACCCTCTCAAGCAGTTTCTACCCCTAATTCATTTGAGACAAAGGGACAGAGGTCTCACATCCTGGAGCTGCTTCATGCGTATAAGGAGCATACTATAAGGCTCTGCCTAGTGGGATCCATAATGAGGTGGGGAAGCAAGATGATGGCAGCAGCATTCAGGGGGAATGGTGGATTTCAGAATTAGTTAGCCAGTGGTATTCAGATTGAATGAGTAGTAGGAAATTTTTAGCTTGGAGCCTGTAGGAAACACATCTCACAAGTAAGTTAAAATGCAGGGGCCAAATGTGAGCAAAAAGAATAGTTAAATGTGGAATTAGCAGAGACAATAGCCAGGAACCTCACTTGGGAAGGGGGGAGGAGACTGAGGGGTGCAGACATGAGACTATCATGGATGCTGATTGACCAATAAGCTTTTCCTAGCATAAATACTGAAGAATGTTTTACCCCAAATCCCCTCTTTTGTCTCCTTGAAGAGATGGGGGCAGTGTCTGAAACAGGGGCACTATACTCAGTGAAAGAGACACTCAGATGGCCTAGAGTGGCAAACAACATGTTTAAAGGTGTTAAACATTGGGTAGAGATGTTGACATATAGAATGGAGATAATAATTAAACTTAAATGGGTTTGATCTCCTTTAGCAAAAACCTGAGCAGTCAGTCTTATAAGGGAAGGTTTTTACCCAATTAGTAAAGGTGACAACAAAAAAACAAAAAGCAGTTTGAAGCCCCTGAGAGGGGACACTTGTAAAATCCATCTGCCAGTCCTTCCCTAAGTATGTACCCCTCCTGCAGATAGGGTGGAGGGGTTTAATAGCCATTTCATAAACTGAGAATATGACAGATCTGTTTAATTCTTTCTCCTAGCTTGTGAACAGTGAAAATAGGTTTCACAAGAGATTGGAGAGCCTGTTTTTTTTCAAGTGAATAGCTTGGAGTAAAGCATAGAGAAGTTTCCACTGGCTGGCTTCTGGATTAGGAATATTAGTTTTCAGAAGATTATGAAGAAGCTTCAAAGAAGGTGATGTAGACACATTAAGGGCTAGTTTGCCAGAATAATTTTGGTTTTATCTTTCTGGGTAGAAAACAGGATAGTCAGGTTAAAGTTATTTCCTTAGGGGATAGCTAGCACAAATGGGCTGGCATCCAGAATGGGGATGGTGACATTTGGGAAAGGGATATGTGGGATGGGTACAAGACTTCATTTCCCAAATTAATTAATCAGAGACAGCTTCAGGTACAAAGAGAAAGTATTTATTTAATCCCTGCAAAGAGAGGCCCAGACACACAGCTGGGAGCCATCCCAACTCCAGCCATGTGCTCCTGGAACCTGCCTGCTTCCACCTTGTCCAAGGTTTAAAAGCAACAGCCCTGAGCTGTTTCATTGGATAGACTAAAAGGAAGCAACCCTCCTTGACCAATGGTCACCAATGTTGTCTGCTGCCTGTGGGTCATGTCACTTCCCATAAGCAAGACTTGAGGGCCTGACCTTTAGACCACTTGACTACCTACAACCTGGGGTCTAAGACTGGGAATAGAGATCATGTGACTTCTTGAAACCTGAGCCCCAAGACCTCACCTTCCTACTCTCAGTATGGAATCATGTGACCCAGGGTCAGTCTTAATACTGAGAAAGCTTCACTCAATCAGTCCTATTCAGGGGCCTATGCAAATAATGCACTAGATCCCATATGGGGCTTCCTTGAGGATGCTGAAAGCACACCCAACAGTCCCCAATGTCCCCACTGCCCAGGGAGTTCCCTAGCCTGACTAAAGACTAAGGAGTTATCTCCCCCCTGGGAGGGCCCACAGAGTGACACCGAGAAAACTGGAGGGAAAATATTAAGAGCAAAAGCTCTCATAAATAACAAGAAAGAAAGAAAGCTAATCTTAACTGCCTTTTGAGTTATTTGAGGAGTGAAGGCTGGACCATATTGGCTCTTGAGAGAACTGAGCTAGGATTAGAAGCTGGCCTGAGGGTGTTTGAAACCACCCAGAGGAGAAAGAGAAATACAGGTGCCATGGTCAGGGCTAACAGCATGGGCAGCAGAATCTGCAAGCCTTTTTCCCTTGCATATTTAATAGGAGAACTTTTTTGTTGTAAAAAGTCTCCTTTCTTTCCATATAGCCCAATGAGCATGCAAAATATGAAAAACATATTTGGAGTCAGTATAAATGTTCACTCTCACTCTTTTTCCCAACTCTATAAGGGCGAACATGTTCTGAACCTGGAGGGGAGTTAAAACCTTCAATGGTTGGCCTAGGATGATCTTAGAGGCTTAGAAGGGCTGTGGCAGCCACTGCTCTAAGGCAGGAGAGATACCCCAAAGATACCAAATTTGGCCCCATCTTTCATTAGGTAGGGTTAAGGTCTGAGCAATAGATTAATTTAGCTTTCAGGAGCTTAACAAACTAATTAGACTATGTGGGCTTTTAAACAAAGAACTACATAGCCCATTATGGGGGGAAAGGGGCTGGAAGTTAAGGGTTTGTATGGCTACAATCAGAAAAGCCTTTCTGGTGGGGCTACAGATCAAGGTATTATGTAACCCATATTGGCCATGTGCATTGGTGGGGAGTTATGTTCCCCTGGATTTGCCCCTTCAGGGGCAAAAAGAAATTGTGAGTCTATGAAATGGTTTACAAAAGAAAGCATCTTTAAGATTTAAAGTAAAGAGCCTTTGTGTCTCCTGAGATACTTGACTCATGACTTGTACTGACCATTTGTTCTAATTACAGAAATTTGCTATAAGATGAAAAAACAGGGACATAATTATTCTTAGCATCAAAACAGGTCCTTCAGGAATCCTTAGTTAGATCTGTTTGGCAACTGATCATGCAGTAATAACTCCACCTTATAGCCAGGCTCAGGAATAATCAGGTGGAAAGCAAAGAAACAGAACTGGGAAACTGAGTCAGAAGGCTCCCACCTTAAGCAGAGGTCAAGGTTGTGTCATCCCAGCTTTTTGCCCAAATAAATTGTCCACCTAGATACTTCAGGAAGACATTCTCAGAGTAATTTATGGCATTTCTCTTGAAATGGTAGGCTACTGACTTAATGATCAAACAATTCAATTCAAAACTCAAAAGAATATCAGTTACAGTCCCAAGGGATTTTATCTCTAATAGCAAATTCTACTATTTGCAGTTTAGGGATGGATATGTTATTTTAAAAGTTTACCAGGACCTAAATCCACAAGAAATTTTGTTTATCATGTTTTGTATGTTTAAACTTATCCTGGTGCAAAGGATCAATTATTATACAGGCTTATAGATTCTTAGAAAATGCCCTGGATTGTCACTTGAAAATAGTGACAAACTGCTTTTTTTGTTCTCCTGAAGTTGCAAAACTCTTCTGTTAACACTATCAGTGAAAAAAAATTCCCTTTAGGGGGTTTTCCTTTAAAATTGCTTTTACTATCAGGTCTCAAACAAATTCCCAAATTATTTTCCACACACATATAAGTCACTTATCTGTTGATCACATTAAAAACAAACAAACAAACAAACAAAAACCTTAAAGTTATCAAATATAAAGTAATTATATCCAATAAAGCAGTTAATATTCACATAGCATGTTTTATGCTAAGTACTTTTTCAATTATGTGGTCTTCAAAACAACTATTATTTCTCTTTACAAATCAGAAAACTGGGCAGAGATAAAATAATTTCCTGCAAATTTCATAGCTAATACATATCCATAATTGAGACAGAAAATGGTGGTTTTACCAATGCAGAAGCTGATTGGCTTTCTGTGTGCTACCAGGGGTACCCGAATTCTTCCCAGGCAATTCCTAAACAGAACCTGCTGAAAGCCAGGATGACTGCAGGATATCCCTTTGATGGTAGTTTCAGGTGCCAGGGCTCAGGGAATGCTGACCATGGAGCCTGACCACCACTCCATTGCCCTTTCCCCAAGCTGGGTTGAGGTGGTATTTGGGCAATGTTGGGTAGGGTTTCCATGGTTTTTCTTCCCCTATTTCTGCAGGTAAGGCAGAATTTGAATGTTCCTACAATTCTGAGATGAGAAGAGTTAGCAAACAGAAAGACTTGGCCTATACTAACTAATCTTGTTAGCAATCCCCACAACTGATGTTTCAGGAATTTTTCTTGCAATTTTAAAATGACTAATTGCCAAACTTCATGATCATTGCTTTTGAAATTTTGTGAATTTGCTAAGATGTTTTGCTCTTAAAA
>JAJPUD010007463.1:0-49873 GCA_023553655.1 Myrmecobius fasciatus | reverse complement strand
CTCTCTCTTTCTTTCTTTCTTTCTTTCTTTCTTTCTTTCTTTCTTTCTTTCTTTCTTTCTTTCTTTTTTTTGCTTGCTGGTTGCATTTAAAATTTTTCCAGGTAATAAAATGTCACTCACAGGACAAACATGTTACAGATATTCTGAACAGAGACCCTGACATAGACAAAAAGATTGTCCCATCTTTGCTAAAAGCCATAAAATTTTGCCAAAAGCTATCCTACAGCACTTCTATCTTCTCTATCATCCCAGAGAAGGTGAAACGGCTAGCAAAAGTTCCCTAGGAACTTTGCCTAAAATTACAAGAATTTCCCAGTCTGGGAGTCCCCAGTCAAGGAAAACTTGCTGAGGGTAGAGCTCATAAGAACCCAGACAAGCCTTCACTCAGTGGTTTGGGGTGTTCCACTATAGGATTTTGGGGAAAAAAAATGAGAGGCTTTTTACGTTGACAAGGAGGGCATCAGAACAGGGAAAGCCAGACTCTCCCTGTACAAGGCACCAAATTTTGAGGTTGGAAAGGGGGTCCTAAAACAATGTTGTTGAAAGGTGTCTCAAAAGAATTTGCAGGCTTGAACCCATCTCCTAGTCATGGGACCATGTAATTGTCATGCCATTACAAAAGTCAGCTTGAATTCTAATCAAATTCAACAGAAAAACAGAAGCAAGGAGACACATTTATCCAGATTTTTAGCACTGACATGCTAATTCTGTGGCTCATTGGTAAGGAATTTGGTTCTCATTGATCAGATTATCAGTCAGACTATTGTTTATTTGATCTGTGGGAGTTTTCCTGAGGCCAGAAGCTATTTTACTTAGGAGTGGTCATAATCTGACAGATTGGGCATGGAAGTTTCCTAAAGCAGAAAATCTGGAATCACTGATTTATTGTCAGAACAGAATCATCCCCCCCCAACCCTCCATCAAATAAGGGGACCACAAAATCCTATTACATCATGATGAAGATCTTTGCTAAATTTTCTTCAGGACTAAGCCCACTCCCTTATAGTGCCTTTCCTCTAATGTCACCTTTCTCCTTACTTTAACATGGTAGTTAGTCTGCTAAACTCCTCTGAATTAAATCTGCTTATCAATGGCTTGCTCTGCCCTCATGGAATATTTCCTTTCTGTTTGTTAATTGTGAGTTCCCTGGAAACCTTTGTCTTTTTTCCTTAATCTAACTATATACTCTTCCAACTGTGTGGGTTAATGGAACTCCTGACTCAAAATGACCGAGATCTCACAAAGTGAAGATTAGAAGGTTTATTAGAATCTCCAGAGAATCTGGTGGACCCTCCCCCAGGGCAGCTGGGGAAGGGAGGCCAATTTACAGATGTAGGTAACAAGATTATATAGTCCAGATTATAGAAACAACCCCCTCCTTTAGCTCACCCCAGGCCCTAGTTAATCTTAAAAGTCATTGGCCAACCAAATGTCCTTGGTATGCAGGTGGGCTTTTAGTAAAGCAATAAATGTTTCTAATACCTTTTCTGGGTATATTATTAAGAAAAGGGGTCAATTAAGCAAGAGGGTTAAATATTCCTAAACTACTAACCACTTATCAAGGTGACCTGTTTTGTCTTCAGGCATTACCATTTTATGAGAAGCAGTTGAACAGTCTCAAACATTTCTGCAGGAAGAGGAAATCTTGCTCTTCTCTCAGAGCTCAATAATTAATCAGAGCCTGAACTACCCAAGATTTTTATTCTGAGAAGTCCTAAATTTCCCATTTCATTCACAAATCTATGTCATATTTACCATTCCTGGTGTGTATTATATCCCTTCATTTTTTCCTGTAATCTCTCCCAATAATAAAACTACCTTTTGCCAAAGAGAATGGCCATTGTGAATTGTCACGTTTATTTTGAACTAGGTATTGCTATCACATTGGGATGAAGAAGCCTTTGGCAGCGTTCTTGTACTTGGACAAATAAGCATCATAACAAATGATGAATGTGGAATTAAAGTTTTAGGCCTATTATGCAAAATTCATAATCACCCACTATGGAATCATATCAAACTGGTTAATATTGATTGGCATAAAAAGGGTTTTAATTGATCATCTGTCACTTATCTACTATCATATTCATTAGAGTTGAAAAGGAACTCAGAGGTCATTTAATTCAATGGCTAGGAGAAGCATGGATCCAGTCTACAATGTCTCTAATGATTCTCCAGTATCTTCCCTAAACATTTTGAGTTTAAGAGACTATCATTTTTCTAAACTTAGTGTCTAACTAGTAGTCCTTTGGTATGTGTTTTGGGATTAAATAGAACTAGAAGGAACTTTAAAAATTATCCAAACACTGTGCCAAATTATGAATCATGGTTCCCACATTCTTAAAAGTTTCCAATTGAAGAATCTCAATAGTAACACTAGCTATTCCTTAGAACAGTCATGTGTTCAGGGTAGCAATTCCTAGTTCAAAATAAACATGTGACAAATTCACAATGGTCATTCTCTTTGCCAAAAGGGTCATTAATTTAGGAGAAGAAGTTGCAAATAAAATGAAGTAAAATAGGCACCAGAAATGCTAAATATGAAAAAGTATTCGGGGAGCATATAGTTAGCAAGGAAAATGATTTCAACAATCAACAGTGGAAAAGACAAGTTCCCCAGTAGAACTTAAAAGTAACCTCAAAATAGGGAATACACCATGAGGTGGGAGTATTCCACTGACTGCCAGGCTAGATCCATAGAGGAGTCTAGCACCCTGAAAGAGTTAGCCATAAGAAGAAGAACTACACTCATGGTGGGGATGGTACAATTCTGATCTTTAGGAATTTTTTTCTTCAATTTAAAATACTTACAGTTTTTTGCTGAATAATGGTCCTGGTTTTGACCTTTGGGTTCAATATGAACAAATCTAATCACTCTTATATATGTGATATTCCAGCAAATATTTGAAAATTGGTAACACATTACCATATTGTACTTATGTTTTCTTTTCTGTAAGCTTAAACTTGATATTTCAACAAACTTTTACATAGCATCCTTTCTAGTCTGTCAGTCAAAAAAGCACTGATTAAGCAAGTACTTAGTAGTATGAGGTTGTATTTAGTTTTGGGAATTCTAGGAAAATGAAAAGATACTCCCTGCCCTCAAGGGGAGAACAATCTAATGGGAGAGGCAATAAAGAACAAATAAACAAAAATCTATAAATAAGGTATATAAAGGATTAATGGGAAATAATTAACATAGGAGTTAGTTGTTAGAATTACTAAATTTAAGAAATTTTGGAAAAAGCTTTCTGTAAAAAGAAAGATTTGGGGTAATAATTAAAATTACTAGAACTAAGAGAATTTGGAAAATATTTCATTTAAAAGGCGATTAAGATTTCAGTTGGGACTTAAAGGAAGATAGGAAGAACAAAGAATGGTGATGAAAATGGAGAGGCTTTCAAGCTTGGGGCTAGTTTCAGGACAGCAGTTCCAGGACAATCTGCAACTAGGAGGAGTGTCTTCTTCATGTAAAAATCTAGAGGTCATTGTGCCTGGATCAAAGAATAAGTGGGAGAGGGAGGTAAAAAATATGTAGAAAGTGGAAACGAGATAATGAACCCTGGTTAAGGCTTTAAATGTCAAACATAAGATTCTGTATTTGATTTTGAAGATGACGAGCTATTTGAGTTTACTGATTATTATGGAAGTAACTTGGTCAGAATTGTGCTTTACTAAATTCACTTTAAACATAGAATTCAAATTAAACATTGAATGGAGGAGAGAGCTGTAGTAGGCAGGCCAACCAACAATCTATTGTTCTCTTGTGAGGGAATGAGCCTTGCCAGTGCCATAGTAAGGGAAAGGGACATGTTTGAGACATGTTGCAGAATTGAAATCAATAGATCTTCTTGATAAATGATTGATAATTGTTTTCTTTTTCACCACTCTTTCACCACTCTGTCTTCCCTTTTCCTCATTCTGGATACATTTAATTTGGTAGTATCTTTCCTGTAATGATACTAAAATAAGATGTAATTCTCCAGTGTTAATTTGACAAGGACACTGTACAGAGGGATTATGACCTTCATTGCTCTTGACATTCTATTTCTATTTATATATCCTAAGATTACATTAGCATATTTGATTGCAACATCACACTGCTGATTCATATTGAGCTTGCAGTCCATGAACTATTTATTGTGCCCTTCATTCCTTCTATCATTTAGGGTATTTAGTGGTTTCAAATTTACCCAAAGGCCATTCAATCCCTCTTGTTTTCTATAATATCCATGAGAATATCATGAAAAAAATTTTCATATGCATTGATTAAATATTGATATATACTAGATCAATTTAATTCCATTAAAAAGAATCTATGAATTTAGAAATGATGTCCAAACTGTAAATTAGTTATGCTGGCATGGCATTATTTATTCTTTGCCAATCTATGCCAGTTTTTAGTGGTCACTGTTTTCTTATTCTAGATGCTTACTATAGTCCTAATAAATTCCAGGATTTTACCAGAAATCAACCACAAAAGCTATAGTTCAAAATATACATGTTTTTCTTTTTTAGAAAATAATTGTAATTATATGTCTCCATTCTTGCAGCACTTCTTCCATTCACCATGATTCCTCAATGATTTCTAGAAAAAGTTTAGAACCACATCTCCAATATCTCCAAGAATAGTGTAATATAGCTCATCTAGACCAAAGCTTTTGAGTTCATTGAGGACACATAGGTGATCTCATACTATCTCCTTAATTATTTTTAAATTTCTACTTTATATGATATGTGCACACACATATCAAGAGATGTATATACCCATATATACATGTATATGTACTGTATATGTTATGCACATATGTAAAAGTAAGTGTGCATGTTTGGGCAGATCTACATAGTGCACACCTGTACAAAATAAATATGCATATGTGTATGTGTGCATGTATGTGTGTGTGTTTGTATGTACTAAGAGTTGTGCTGGAGACAACTCTACACAATGCACATCTGTACAAAATAAACATGCATATATAGCTATGAGAGTGTGTGTGTGTGTGTGTGTGTGTGTGTTTGTATGTACCCAGAGTAGTGATGGAGTCAACTCTAACAGAATTGTTAAAATTTCAGTGTAAAGAATTATAACTCAGAAATTGATAACCTACAAATCAAGACTTGATTTACTGTTTAGATAATAGTCTATATTTTTAAAAATGTTGATATTTTATATTAAACTTTAAAAGTATGTTAACATATATCCTCATTCCATCTTCATCCTAGTCCAGTTGTTAAATAATACCACCAGCATGCCTCTGTATTGTTCTACTTGCCTGAGTTTAGTAGAATTATAGCACATCTCAGGAAATGAAGTAGAGGCTTTTTAATTGTAGACGTCATCATCATCATCATCATTTATTTTTATCTGAAAGTTTTCCAAGTGCTTTTATCCATAATATGTATATACTGGCTCATATACTTTCTAGGAAGCAGGCTCACCAGATTTTTTCACAAAGAGAATTATAGGGGCACTCTATATATGGTAGAATAGGTATTTTCATACACACACATATATATAACTGACATATATAAATACACACATGCACACACACATATGTTTTGTTTTGTTTCTGTTTCTTTTACCAATATGGAAGAGGCTGATGAACTAACTGAAGAATGATAATAAAGTGATAATGTGTAATGGAGTGTGTTACATCTTTGGAGCATTAATACACATTATACAACTTGTTCTTAACTACTAATCTTTTTGATTAGTTGCCAATATGAGTCGAGAGTTATGTAATACCTTTTTTTTAGCCTAGAACTCTCTGTAAGTTGGACGGACTTTCTCTCCTTGGTTTGACTTTGTCTTTTTAGCTAACGTTTTCCTTTCTGAAGGTATCTGTTGAGAGATGATTGCTTGATGTCCTTATCAAAGAAGACCCAAATGGCATACTATAATTTAGGGACCAAGTCTCTGATCAGACCAATACAAGCTCAGAAGGCTCTTTTACAGGTTGGGCATATTTGGAGTGGAGTTGTCTCTAAATTTTGTCATGTTTCTTTTGATCTATTGTATTTTTATTTTTATAGAGAACAGCACCTTCTTTGATGCAGGCATACCATGCTGGGTGGTCTTATGCCAATGTCTCCCATGCCTTGCAATTGATAATATTGACATATTGTTGTTTAGTCATTCAATTATATCTGATGCTTCCTAACCCTATAGGTCTTATTGTCCATGAGTGTTCTTGATTAAAAACACTGAAACGTTTTGCCATTTCTTTCTCCAGTGGATTAAGCCAGAGTTTAAATGATATACTCAAGGTCATAGATTTAGTAAGTGTCTGAAAGGCTAGATTTGAATTCAGGTGCTCCTGACTTCATGTCCAGTGTCAGAATCACTGAGACATCTAGTTATTCTCTCATAGTTCAAACCAGCACCTTTTCTAATACCTCATCTTTTTAAGGAATATTTATGGACAATTACCTATTTAAAAAAAGGATAGAAATGAGATGTGGGTGAAGAACATAGAGAAGTCTACTTTAGCTCAGTTATGGTGGGGGTGGGGAGAGAGAGAGAGTAATCCATATCAATGGTGGAAAGACAGATTGGATCCAAACTGGAAAAGCTTTAAAATTCAGAAGAATTTATATTTTATCTTAGGGGAACTAAGGAACCACAAGAGTTCAATACATCTGGAAAGTCTCATAGTCAGATTGGTACTTAAGAAAAATAACTTTGGCAGCTATGTGGAGGATATATTTGAGTGGGAAGAAAACTGAAGCAGGTAAACAAATTAGGAGTACATTGCAATGGCCTAGCAAGAGATAATGAGGACAATTTCTAAAATATATAAAGAACTATCAAATTTATAAGAATACAGGTCATTCCCCCATTGATAAATAGTCAAAAAATATAAACAGACTATTTTCAGATGATGAAACTAAAGCCATCCATAGTCATGTGAAAAAATACTCTAAATTATTATTGATTAAAGAAATAGAAATAAAAGTCACTCTGAGGTACCACTTTACATCTCAGATTGGCTGAGATGATAGGAAAAGATAATGATATATGTTGAAAGGGATGTGGGAAAATTGGGACACTAATACTCCACATTGGAGGAGTCATGAACGGAGAGTAATTTGGAACTAAACTCAAAAGCCTATCCAATTGTTCATATTTTTTGACTCAACAGTGCTATTATTGGGTCTGTATCCTAAGAAAATCATAAAGGAAGGAAAAGGGCCCCATGTGCAAAAATGTTTGTAGTGACTCTTTTTTTGTGGTGACAAAGAATTGGAGAGTGAGTAGATATCAATCAATTGGGGAATGACTAAGTTATAGTATATGAAAGTATTGGAATATTATTGTTCTATAAAAAATGATAAACAAACTGATTTTAGAAAGGCCTGGAAAGATTTACACAAACTGATGCTGAGCAAAACAAGTAGAACCAGGAATACAATGTATACAATAATAGCAAAATTGTGTGACAATCAATTATGAAAGATTCTGTTCTTTTTAGCAGTTAGTGATCCAAGGCAAATCCAATAAACTTTGGATAGAAAATATTACCTGCATCCAGAGAGAGAATATGGAGAATGAATGTCAATCAGCACATGCTAAGTTGACTTTTTTTTCCCTCCTGTTTGTGTGTGTGTGTGATTTTTCTCTTTTGTTCTGATTTTTCTCTCCCAACATGATTTATTATAAAAGTGCATTAAAAAATAATGTACATGTATAATCAGAAAAATAAAGAAAGCAATAAAAAAGAACAAAAGGAGAGAGATAATGAGGGCCTGAATTAAGGTGGTAAAGAGTAGAGAAAAAAATGTGTGACCAGAGCACTTCTACTTCCATTTTCAGATTATACCTTCAAATTTTTAGGACCATCATTCCTATAATTTCCCACCCACATGCCTTTTTCTTGGCCCCTGTTAGAAGAATTTAGTTTCTAGACAAGAAATGATAATTCCAGTGTTATCTTTCTTTCCCTTTTTGAATTGTTTTATATAAATGAAAGTTATTCATATAAAAAGTGATTATAGATTTTTAATTGAATTTGTCAGGTAACAGTTATATTCAGAAGGAATAAAAACTCAATTTTTCATTACCTATTGTGGATACATTTGCAACATGGTTAATAAATTGATATTTTATTTCTTTCCAGTTTTTACTAATATATTAACTAATTAACACCAGAAGGAATACAGTTTTAAAATACCTTGAAAGGTCATGGTGAATCAATTGACACAGTGCATTTGCACATACTAGAGAAAGGATGAAAAATATTATTATAAAAACACATTATAATATCTGCTTGTATTTACTTACATTTAAATTGTATATTTGGACAGGTAGGAAAAATTAAACTAAAGTAAAACAATAAAAAAGCTTTTCAAATATCTTGTATCATTTGATTTTTTTGTTTTAGGGATTTATTCCAAGTAAAAACTAGAAAGGCAATCCTTTGAAATCTGTCTAAAAATAAGAAATCTGTCTAAAAGAAGATATGAATCTTGATAAACAAACAGCAATAATTCCTTAACCTTATTATAAAACTTGCATCATTGTTCTTGAGCTGGAAGTGGTGTTTAAGGTCAACCTTCTTATATCAGATTCAAAAAAACTGAGATCCATATAGGTAAAATGATTTGCCCAATGTCACAGAGGTAAGAAGCAAAATTGATGTTGTTTAAATGCAGATCATGTGACTCCAAAGTCAGTGTTGTTGTTGTTGCTACTTTTGAAGTTAGAGGTAAATGTCATGTTTTGCTTTAAATTTAAAAACTTCTTATTTAAATGAAAATTACTTATATATCAGACACATGAAGGACATTGTGTCAATAAATACACAATCTCAAACTGATCTATTTACCAATAAAATGATCATTACTGTTTTATCTGACATGGTCTCATGCTATTTATAATTTTGATACTTTCTATTTAAATGCAGAGTATAAAATAAAGCACATGAACCTTTAAACCAAGTCCAAGTTAATTAATGATATACTAAAAAACAAAACAAAAAAAAATTAGGGAAAATAATACAGGAATTTTATGTAAGTGGATAAATAATCTTAAAAAAATTTGTTGTTATTTTCTGATTTTCTTGTCAAAAATTGCATTAGCACATCTATGTCGACAGAGAACAATATTAAATGATTCAAGTTTCTGGGAAAGTTATGAGATGTGATAATTGTCTGTTAAAAAATTGTCTGTAAACATCAATTAAATTCTTTATTTAGACTTGATAATTCTTTTCTATAGAGATATTAAAGTTTGTAAGACTTTTAAGAAGAAAACTCAGGAAATGCTTATATATATATATATATATATATATATATATATATATATACACATATAAGTTTGTTGCTCTATTGGCACATAGATTAAATATTTGCTTACATGGAGCCTAGCATATGATAAGTGCTTAATAAACAGGGATTCATTGATTTCAGGGATTTTTGGAAATCCTAACTGGCCCCTGAAAATATTTCAAACCAGTAGGTTTGATGATGTCTGATTTTTTTTTTTTAATAATTGAAGATATTCTCTTGGGTAATAGAGCTGTCACATCATTATTAATTGATAAGCATTATTTTGTTATCAGTCATCTATACTTTAAAGAAAATGAATATTCATTTACTTAAAAGTTTTTGATTAGGAAAAAAGAGTTAGAAAAATCTAGGTTATGGAGTCTTAGGGGAGAGATAGAAAGGGGAAAATAAGGACTTAAATGTATACTGAGTAAATTAATTTATTTGCCAATAATAATTAGACACAAATGTCTGACCTACTCATTGTTCTCTTTAGATGACAATCCATTCTTGCCTCAGTGACTTGGAGCAGATGAACAAGTGCCATCTCTGCTCCCTTTGTCTTAAATATTTTTGTCTTTAAATTTTTGTTAATTGAATTGAATAAACCTTAAAGGGAGAGAAGTTTAAAGGGTATGAATCCTGAAAAGTATGGCAAGGGATAGTACATCAGGAGTAGGGAATTATGTCCCATTGAGAGCCAGCAGATGGAATGAGTGAAGATGGAAACATTTTAAGGTGAAATCGTGTTCATAAACTATGAAGGAGGCAATTTAGAGAACACAATGGAAGAAATAGGTATATCTTGGGGAATAGTGAGGAGTGGGTTAAGAGGAATAAGGAAATGATAAATGTAGGATGTCATATGATTTATCTAATGATATCTTGAAGTTCAGAATCACTGGTTTAGGGAGGCCAATATCAATTGGCAATATATGGATTAATGAAGAAGTAAAACAAGCAGATTATCAGAGTTATCTAGGTGGCAAAGTAGAACAATGGAGCTATTTCTAGCTATGTGTTTTGAAGCAAGTCACTTAAATTCTATCTGCCTCAGTTTCCTCATCTATAAAATGAGTATAATAATAACCCCAATTCTCCATGGTTGTTTTAAGAATTAAATGAGGTAACATTTGTTTTTTTTTTGTTTGTTTGTTTAATTTATTAATACTTTTTATTTGCAAAACATATGTATGGTTAATTCTTTAACATTAACCCTTACAAAGCTTTCTGTTACAAATTTTTCTCCCCTACTCCCCACCCCTCCCCTAGATGGCAGGATATCCACTATAGGTTAATTATGTTAGAATACTTGATAAATCAAATATATGTATACATATTTCGACACATCATTTTTGTGCAGGAAAAATCATATTTACAAGAAAGAAGAATCAGAAAAAGGAAACACAATGCAAGCAAACATCAATAGAGACCATGAAAATGATATGTTGTGGTCCACATTTCACATCCCTCTCTGAGTGTATATGGGTTTCTTCAGTGAACAATTGGAACTGGTTTGAAACATTTCATTGTTGAAGAGAGCCATGTCCATCAGAAATGATCATCATATAGTATTGTTGTTGCTGTGAAAAATGATCTCCTGGTTCTTCTGCTCACTTCACTCAGCATCAGTTCATGCAAGTCTCTCCAGGCCTTTCTGAAATCATCCTGCTGGTCACAGAACAATAATATTGCATGACATTCATATACCATAATTTGTTCAGCCATTCTCCAATTGATGTGCATCCATTCAGGTTCCAATTACTAGCCACTACAAAAAGAGCTGCCACAAACATTCTCACACATGTGGGGCCCTTTCCTTCTTTTATGATTTCTTTGGGATATAAACCCAATAGAAACACTGCCAGGTCAAAGGGTATGCACACTTTGATAACTTTTTGAGCATAGCTCCAAATTGCTCTCCAGAATCGCTGAATCCATTCACAGTTCCACCAACAATGCATCAGTAACCCAGCCTTCCCACATCCCTTCCAACAACTGTCATTATCCTTTCCTGTCATTTTAGACAATCTGACAGGTGTGTAGTGGTACCTCAGAGTTGTCTTAATTTGCATTTCTCTGATCAATAATGATTTAAAGCACCTTTTCATATGACTACAAATAGTTTTAATTTCATCATCTGAAAATTGTCTGTTCATATCCTTTGACCATTTATCAATTGGAGAATGGCTTGAATTCTTATAAATATGAGACAATTCTTTATATATTTTAGAGATGAGACCTTTATCAGAACCCTTAAATGTAAAGATGATTTCCCAATTTGATGCTTCAATGAGGTAATATTTGTACAGTAGTCTGCAAACCTTATACTTTGTATAAATGATGATGATGATGATGATCCTTAAAGAGGAGTTCCAGGGTAAATAAATCATAATATTCGCCATTAATTTGAATTTCATCATTATCTCCAGAAACTCATCTTCCTAAAAGATCAAAATACCTCTGAAATTTACATCTGTCAGGTACCCTTTGCCCTTGAAATTCTTTCTTCCCCTTGACTGGAAAGAGCATAGGGAGGATGTCAAAGAGCTCTTCCTAGATCCTCTATGTAAAGAGAGGCTCAGGAAGATACTTTCTCATTTCTACCTAACTGCAGGATTTCATCATGCCAGTTTCTTTTAAAGTGTTGCCTTTCCCTATAGGACTGTGAGTTTCTTTAGGAAAGGATCATGTTTTGCTTTTCTTTGTATACTTGGTGCTTGGCTCAGGGCACATATTAGGCATCTAGTAAATCTTTACAGATCAGATAACTGTCTATTGATTTATTATTACTAATTAGAGAGAAGGCTGTGAAAAGAATAAACTTTTCAGGGCTTTCCTCTCAAAGTTCATGCTTATGGCAGAAGTTGCTCCTATGTCCTATGGGACCCAGAAAGGCAAACTCCCACTAGGCAGAAGCAGATAAAATTAAAATCTCAAAAAAATCAGATTTGATTCTGGAATAGGCTCAGAAATACTGGTGAAGGCTGTGGGATACAGTAGCCAGAAGCTTGAGACCTGCATCTATGGCAAAAGATTTTGGGAATTTGGATCTGGATTATTTGTAGTAATGGCAAGTGGATTTGGGGTGACTTCATGTCCCATCTGGGAAGTACCAGAAACTAAAATATCAAAGGCTGGCTGGATCTAAGGACAATGCAAAATTCTCTAGAAAGGGTCAGGACCAGGGAGCCCATAAGCCTCCAATTGGATCTTATTAATCTCCTGTCCTTGGAATTAAATTATTATTTTTTTTAATTTTGTTAAATTAAAGTAGATTAGCTGGAATGAGGTGATGATGTATTCTCTAGAAAGTCTCAAAGGACTTTAAAGATAACAAGGACAGCTGAACCAGTTGTTTATTGGGCAATAAAACTCTCTGGACCTTCTGCTACAAATCTATGACCCTATGACCTAGACTAAAAAAAAAAAAAAAACACCAAATCTATAGTTAGCTTTGAGACTATCAAAAGGTCACTCAAATTTCTGATTCCCTTTCTTTAAAAATAAATCAGGTAACATTTTTTCTTAATTCAAACCTGTGAACTTAATAAAAACAAATATTTCAGAATACAAAGAATAAGAAAAATGTTTATATACACTTATAATTATTGCATACAACTTGTTTTATTACACATACTTATATGTGTGTGTATATATACAGAAAATAATAATAGTAAAACAAAACTGTTATTTGTGTTCTTTTCACCTTTTTTTTTCTTTTTATGTATTTTAATGCATTATGGATGCTCCTTTTTGTATTTCTATACACTCACTTTCATATAAAATGAATATAATCATCCTTATTCTGCCAACCTTATAGTTTTGTTTTATGAAAAAAGACTTCGTAAATCACTAAATACATGTGAGTTCTTATTCTGCTGATGGACTTAACTGTACTCCTTTAGGACATATTTTAATCATTTATTTTGTGGTCTTTGTAGGAAATTGCTAAAGCCACCAATGAATGGTTTTCTAGCTGGTATATGAGAACACTCTTTCCATACTTGGGAAAAATTGTCCTTACATAAGAATTTTCATCAAGGTTTTCTATGATTGTAGTGTATGCAAAAAAAGTCTCTCAATTTGTAGGTACCAAATTCGTGTTTCCAAAGTTATTTGTTTCCCATTCCTTTGGGTCACTCTTCAGGCCTACCCAGCTGTTGATTCAATATTGCCTTGATCCAGGTGTACACCCTCCATGTTAAAAGGAAGATTATGAGGTATTAAGTGCTATTAACATTTAATTTACGCCATTTCCCTGATGTAATCAGGAAAAGCAAAAGAGCATTATAGGAAAAAAAGTTTTGAAGAAAGAATGGGCAACTGTCTGAAACATTTTCTATCAGAAATAAATGCTTTCATATTTGTTTATTCATGAGGATCTCTAGGACCTATCCCCTTTCAATGGAAGATAGTATATTTTATACTTTCAATGTCATTTCAGTGTAAACCTAACAAGGTCATGTGGCTCTTTCAACAGATATTAATTAACATCACTGGGTTTTAAGCATTTTGAAGACACTGTAATCTTTATCGAGATTGATTCTATTGATTTTTTTTTGATTGATTTTAAATCAAACACTTTTTAGCTATTTTTTCTCCCCTTCCTACCTCTCCAAAAATCATTCCTGGTCAAAAAAAAAAAAAAAAGTAAAAAAAAAATCCTAAACCATGAAAATATTAGCAAAATCAGTAAAACCAATCAACATACCCACAATATCTGAGATCCTTGGAGCCCCATCTATACAAAGGGATGGGATAGAGAAGTGTCTTCTCATGGTTATTTCTTCTTGTCAAAGTTTGTTTTTTTATAACTTTAAAATATTAATTTTCATTTATTTTGAGACTGATTTTTTTCATTGACATAGTTGTAGCCATTGCATATTTTTCTGATCCCATTTGTTTTACTTTTTGCCAGATAGTATAAGTTTTTCCACACTTCTCTGAATCTTTAATATTTCTTGCAATGCAGTGAATATTCCATGCAACTCACTATAGTTTATTTAGTCATTCCTTCAAGTTGAATATATACTTTGTTTCTATGCCACCATAAAATTTCTATTTTAATAAAATCATGCATATGGTTTTCTTTCTCTATTTTTGTCAATTAGTCCTTTTGATTTTTATCTCAAAATGAAGAAAGATATCTTTGCATATGTATAAAGAACAATGCCTTGAGAAAAATATGTTTTTAAGAACATATCATTTCTCAGTATATGAATCAGGAAACCCATTAGAAAAACAATAATTTCAACAAAGTTTAAAAGTGAACAAGTAAAGAAAATGAGTAAAATAAAATAAAAATATGGAAAAATAGTAAAACAGTCCATATATATTTAATGGCTTATAGTCTGAAGACTTGTAATTTTAGAGTTAGGACATTTCTTCTAATTCTGTGTCATATTATTAATGTGATCATCTTTCAATGATCATTTTTAATTTATAGTGTATGTGTGTGTGTGTGCGACTGCATACACATGTTTGCTTAAGAAGTAGTTCTTCTGGGCATGCTAGATTCAGTCAATGACAGTAAATAAGCATTTAATAAGGTTATATGTTTCATGTATTGTGCTCAATACTGTGGGTACAAAGAAAGGCAAAAGACAGTTCCTATACTTAAAGGACTCACAATCTAATGGGAAAGACAATAAGAAAATATATAAAGACAAGTTATATACAGAATTTATTGGATAGAACTAACAGAGGGAATAATTGACAGAGTCACTAGAATTTTAAGGGATTAAGAAGGCCTTCCAGTAGAAAGTATGCTTTAATTTGGGTCTTGAAATAAGACAGGGAAGTCTAAAGATGGAGATGAGGGAGTACTTTCCAAGATTGGAGACAATCAGAGGAAATGCCTAGAGCTTAGAGACAGAGTAATTTATTAAGGGAACAGAAAGGACACCATTCTCATTGGATTAAAGAATAGGTGATGGGGAGGAAGGCACAAAAAGACTGGAAAGGTAAAGACAGGCTAGCTTATGAAGGGGTTTGAATGTCAAATAGAGGACTTTGTATTTTGTCCTGAAGATTATTTGGAGCCCCTTGTTTTTATCAAATGGGGAGGTTCTATGGTTGGAGCTAGAATTGAAAATCCTTTTAGTGAGTGGATGGAGAATGGATTAAAGTATATAGAAGATTGTTACAAGGAGATTCACTAGTAAATTTTTGTAGAAGTCTAAGTCTAAAATGACAAGGCCCTGAATCAGAGTGCTGTCAGCATAATAAGAATTAAGAGAATGTATTTGAGAGATGTTGCAAAAATAAGTAAAATAAATAAATAAATAAATAAATAAATAAATAAAATAAATAATAAAATAAAGTTTAGCAAAGATTGGACACATATGCTTGAAAAATAGGATAGAAAAGAGTCAAGGAGAGTAGTAGTATCCTCTATAATTCTAAAGAAGGTTGAAAGCAGAGAGAGTTTAGGGGAAAAGATGAGTTCAATTTTAGACATGTAGTTATTGTCTCTCTTATTGAGTAGAAAAGCTTCTTAAAAGAAATTATTGTTTTCTCCAGCTTTGTAACCCTAGTCCTGTTACACTTAGTGAGTTCTTAAGGAGTGGTTGTAGTTTCTTTATTGTTAAGTTTAGAATGTTCTCTCTTATTTTGAGTTTCATTTTCTTGTTCAATTCATTCCAATTGAATATGTTTAAATTTTTTTCTAAGGGCAGAATAGCACCAAGGAAACATGTGTGTGTGTGTGTGTGTGTGTGTGTGTGTGTGTGTGTGTGTGCGTGCATGCATGCTCATGTGTGTGTGTGTGTAAGTAAAAGAGACACTGTCTTCAAGAATATCATACTCTTTTATCACTTTTTCTCAGTATAAAAATAATTCTTGAATAAAAGATTAATGCTTACTTCTTTCTCTTATTTAGCACCATTTGAACCAACCTAAGCAGTAACTTTACTCTTCTTTGATCCTTTTCTTTCCAATAAATAGCTATAAAATGTAGTAAATGCAACTCCTTTATTTTTAACTTTGCCATTTATCACAAAACTCAAATTTACTTTTTATATTTCAGATATTATGCTACTTTTTTCTATTCATCTTTAGTTATTAATCTTTATTTCTCGTTTATTATATCATTGAAAAATCTACAATGGATGATCTCTTCCTTGACCACTAAAGATAGACCATTCCTCAATTTCTTTATTACTCATTTGAACCATGTATTTTGGAGTCAGGGAAATTTCATTCTTGAAAACATTATATTATTTATGCTTTACTCAAAAGAGTTTTAGGTTAAGGGATAATTTGTAATCTTCATTTGTTGTTGGAATCAAAAGAAATAATATAGGATGTCCCAAAAATCTTAGTGCACTTTTATTTATACTCTAAAAAAGTGGTAGAAAAAATTCTTTATAATCTACTGCATTAATTTGGAACACTAATTAATGCATTGTTGGTGGAATTGTGAACTGATACAAAAATTCTGGAGATCATTTTGGAACTTTGTCCAAAGGCAAATTGTGCATACTTTTCAACCCAGCAATACCATTACTATGTCTGCATTCCAAAGAAATCATAAGAAAGGAAAAATAACACCCATAGGCAAATATATTCATTTATTCATTTATTTGTAGCATCTTTTTTCATGGTGACAAAATATTGGAACTTGAGGAGATGACCATCAATTGGGGAATGGCTAAATAAGTTGTGATAGGTGAATGTAATGGAATAATATTTTACAATAAGAAATGATGAATAGGCAGATTTCAGGAAAACAAAACAAAACAAAACAAAACCTGGAAGGACTTGTGCAAAAATGCAAAGTGAAATGAACAGAACCAAAAAAATGTTGTATATTGGATCAACAACATTACAGGATCATCAGTTGCAAATGATTTAGCTCCTCTCAACAACACAATGATCCAAGACCAGTACAAAGGATTCACAAAGGAAAATTATATTCACATCTAGATAAAGACTCTGAATGCAAATCAAAGTATGCATTTTTCACTTACACTTTTTATTGTTTTTTTTTTTAATTTAAATCTGTTTCTTCGGGGAGCTGGGTGGCACAGTGGATAGAGCACCAGCCCTGAACTCAGGATATCCTGAGTTCAAATCTGATCTCAGACACTTAACACTTTCTAGTTGTGTGACCTTGGGCAAGTCACTTAACCCCAATTGCCTCAGCAAAAAAAAAAAAATATGTTTCTTCTACAACTGTGACTAAGGAAATATATTTTATATGAAAGCACATTTATAACCTATAATATTGTTTGCCATTTTAGGAATAGGGGAAGGGAGGGAGGTAGAAAAATTTGAAGATCAAAATCTTGGGAAAATGAGTGCTAAAATTTGTCTGGATCTAATTGGGGGAAAAATAAACTATGGCTAAAATCTCCCACATTGTTGAACTTGAAAAAAGTATTTTAATGAAAATTAAATTGTATTTTATCAAGCAGTCATTGTTGTTTAATTATTTTTGTCCATATTCTATAAACTATTTAATACAAAAGTGAGAAGGTATTATTTTTCCAAGGGACCTCTATGCTCATTGCTTAGTTTATATACACAATGCAAAGATGTTTCAAAAGTAGATTAAATTCAAAGTAGAATTACTCTTTCATTTTTCATATGCTTTTGTGTAGATAAATATGTTAGGTTCTTACTGGAAAACAGAAAGCACTAAAAAAATAATTTTAACTCACAGTAAACTTAATCTAATGGGTCTCCTAGGCTTAGAACCCTTAAGCAATCTTCCCTGTTCTCTGCAGAAAGACTTCCTTTTTTGCCTCTTGAGGGTCATAAAAAAAAGAATAGCTTTTGCAAGTGTTCCTTAATATGTTTAGCAATTTACTCCAGAAGAAAAAGAGGAAGAAGACAGAGGAAGAAGAGACAGAAAGATAGACACAGAAACAGACACAGAGACAGAGAGAAACAGAGAATCAAAAGAGACTCAGAGAGACAGAGACAGAGAAAGACCAAGAGAGACAGGTATATATAGAGATTGAAAGACAGAGACAGAAAAAAAATGACAGTGATAGACAGACAATTGGGGGAGATGGAGGCAGAATGAAAATTTGAATGAAAGAAAAAGTGCAGGAGTACAAAATGAAAAAAGAAATTGAAACTACAAAAGAATCAGTATCTTTGGTCTGTATTTCTTTAGTAATCTTTAATGGTTCATATATATGTATATAAAGTTTTAAAATTCTCAAAATATTATTTTCTTCTTGAATATTTGAGAAATGAACCATTAGTCACAACCCTTTTTAACATTATTCCTATTGCGTGACAAATGGACTGAGTTTATTCTAACAATAAACTTTACTTTCAAACTATTTGGATTATCCCTTTCAATGTTCTATTTTTATATGCTTCATTTCAGGCCACCAAGTTTTTTTTAATTATATTAAATCATATTTTTTATAGAGAAGATTCAGGGGCTTCAAAATAATCTCTATACTACGGGGGAAGGCAATGCCCCAGTCTTGAACCACATGCTCTGTCTGGAAAAAACAAACAAACCAAAAAAAACAAGGAATTTTTGTGAGCATATACAAAAAGAGGGAGGAAGACCAGCTTCTAGTAGACAAAGTTTACACAGTTCACATGTTAGAGATTTGGAACAATGACGTTACAGAATTCCTCCCTGGATTGTGAGCCTAGAGAGACAAAATATTATCATCCTTATTGTTGCTGTCGCTGGTGGACAAAAATGGAAGACAAGAAAAGAAATAAAAAGAGAAGGAAAGAGAGAAAAGAGAAGGGGATGGAGAGAGTATCAGAATGTTATTAGACTAAATATGGATGGATGAAGGGCTAATCTGGAGATATATATAGATATATATATACATATATATATATACATACGTATATAGATAGATAGATAGATAGATGAAATCATAGCTATATTTTTATCCCTTGTAATTTTATCTTTTTATCTCAACATTTTATTGGTATATTAAACTTTCCCTTCTCCCACTCAGAGAGCAATTTCATATAAAGAAGAAAGCAAACAAAGCAGCCATTTATTTAGCACCAACTATGTTGTGAAGGTATATTAAATGTATTATAAGTATTTTATTATTGGATCCTCAAAATACTTTTACCTTTGTCTCAAATTCCACACCTGAATAATACCAACCTGTCATTATCATAACCCCTACTTTGTAAACCAGATCACTTTGTAAAAACATTTTGCAAACTTTGAAGGGCTATGTAAATGCTAGATGCTACCAGTAGCCACATAAGTATAAGTAACAATACCAACAGTGGAAGCAGTAGTAATACTAGCAATAATAGTATTAGCAATAATGACATTAAAATTTTGGGTTCTAGAAAGCCTTATCTCCTTAAATGTAAATTTGAAAGAAATCAATTGAAAGACTAAGCAGATAAAAATGTATCTTGTTTAGATTTTGGATTGTAGTTTGATAGCCAGACCAATGAGTTTGTAGTTCACCAGCAATAACTTAATTAAGTGTTAAGATGAATAATGAACTAGAAACATAATTAAGTGAGAAAGAAATTTGGAGGAAACACTTAGGAAATACATATCAATTTTCTGGATCCAATCTTGTTGCTGTCATGAAATCCCGTCTTTTACCATGAATATTTTTTCTGTGATATTGTAGGCTATGAATTGTCAATCAGCTCTAACTCAAATGAATAAATAATGCAATTGACCCAAAAGATAAAGGAATGATAGAGGTGAATTGAAGGATTTCCAGGAAGATATAGAAAGGAATTGCTTAGGATGAGGAGTTTCAGGTGGATCCAAGTCCACCAATGTGTGGTTTCTGTTTTGTCCCTGAAATTTCCCAGGGAGTACACAATATCTTATCTTATCTTATATTGTATTGTATTATATTAAATTAAATTAAATTATATTATATATAGATTATATATAAATCTATACATTGCATACTGTTATACTGATGTGAACTTTATTGTTATGAATCTTGCTGCATTTTAACATTACAGCATGCTTGTTCATTAGGACAGAATATGCTATTTTCTTTATTTCTAAATAGACATTAATAAACCTAAACCATTCAAATAATATGTTCCAGTGTAAGAAACAATTAGTAGAAGAGGAGGCTTTATGTATGGTACAAGAAAAAGTAACAATTTTGTGGTGCTGTAATTAAAGAATAAATAAATGATGCTCAATTTTACAAAAAAAAATGTTGGAGTCATAGGTCAAAATTTAGCTTATTCATAAGCATTTATTAAGTATCTACTATACAGAAGCACTATGTAAAGCACTGGAACTATAAAGATATGCATTCCTTTAAGAAGACTGATTAAAATCAGTCACTTTAAAAAGAAAAAGAATTAAAATTGAGATTTATAAGGAATGAGGACCCATTTCTGTTTAGGCAGGAAAGCAGGGGTTATGACAATGACAGATAGAAACTGATGGGCAGCACCAACATGGGATCTAGGTCTTAAAGAACCAGATGACAAAAGTACATTCACTACCCTGCATAGGTATAGGTTTCATGTTTCATAGCCAGGCCATTTCTCATTTCATTTTCCCTAGAGGAATTTAAGAGATTGGCCATGCTTTCTAATTGCTCTCCATTTAATTGCCTTAAAAGAACTAAACATAACCTTCAATGTTGGCATACTAAAGGTATGATTTTTACTTTCCTCTATTTCTTTTGTATTGATTTCTACCCTTTTCTTATTTTAAGTCAGAATTTTGTCCCTTGTATTAGTTTCATTTCTAATAATTTCACTATATTCTATTCCCATAAGTTTGCCTTCAACTCCTTCTTATCTACCCTATTCCAAGTGCTTGGAATTTTTCATAAATTCCAACTGTAACTCTCTCTCACTCTGTGTCTTAAATAATTCATTTCCCTTTTTAGCTTTCCTTTTATCCACCTAAATAAAGATGAGTTACATGGCCCTTCACTCCTTTCTTAATACCTCCTCTACCTTTTGTAGAAAAGTTCAGGGCTTTTTCTTACTCTTTATTTTTGTCCCAGTGTAGATTAACTTAAATATTGTTCTACTTTCATGCTTAGATACTTAAAATATTCTTTTGAAATTCCATGTCTTTTAGGAAAAGTAATGTTTCTAGAATTAAAGGGAAAAAATAGGCTAAACTTCTTTTACATTCTAATGATGAGAATGTATAGATTTTATATCTTAAACACTTTTTCCTTGTTTTGTTTTGTTTGGCCATTGCTGCTTATTTTTTGTCTGTTTGCTTTTGAAGCCTTCTATTGTGCCTCACTCCTAAAAATATCAATTCATGAAGGATTCAGCCTATATGTTATATCACATATATGTATGTGTGTATATTTGGATATATGTGTGTATGCATGTATATATACATGCACACAGACACAAATATGTATATATGATTTAATTCATTAATGTGATTTCAACTCTCACTCTTTCACTTATCCTAAAATTTAAAATTTTAATTGTTAAAAGCTCTTTTTTCCCATTGATAATTCTTCTTCATTCTTTCATTAAACTCAGAATGTGAAAGAATACTTTTTAACAATATCCATGAAATATGAGAAAATAGATTTCATTGCTAAGTCTTGTGTTGATAATTGTTCCTAAATACCTTTCTTCAAAATGTCTGAGAGAAAACAAGAAGTTGCCTGGCTCTTCAATTTCCCTGAGAAGCAATGTTAAATTAAGCCTCTAAATAGATTATGAAGCAAGGAAACCTATAAAAAAGAAGAGTGAACTAATTTTACAATTTAAGATAACAGAGGAGGACTTCTGGAAAAGTCTGTCTCACTTGGGCAAAAGGGAGCACAGCACAGATATGGTAGAGGCAAGGCAGCTCTTAGCTACAGCATAGAGCAACAAAGAAGACCCCTCCATCTTGGCTCAAAAGGCTAGAGGCATAGGAGACCAGAAGGATAATACTCTAGCCACAGAGAAAAAGGTAAACTGTCAGCTTTGGAAGCCAAACAACAATTGTAATAAACTTGGTTCCCCCAGCTTAGGGAGAAAGGCACAGCACTTGAAACACTAAGCAATCAAAGCTAGTGACCAGATCCCTGGCCCTTAGCACAAGAAACTTGGGACAGTGGGCCCCTACATCCCAGGAGCAGAGCTTAACTTTTAAAATTATGAAACAGGCAAAAATGAGAAACAAAAATGAATCCTGATCACAGAAAGATACTATGATAACAGGGAAGAAAAAAACACCAACTTCTATGAGAACAAAGTGCCTACCTACTAAACCTCAATAAATTGGTCTCAAGCCCAAAATGCCTTCTTAGAAGACTTCAAGTAGTTTTAATAACTCAAATAAGAAAGGGAGAAAAGAAATTGGGAAAAGAAATGGGATATGCAAGAGAAAGTCAACAGGTTGGAAAAGGAAGGACAAAAGTTGACTGATGAAAACAATTTCTTAAAAAAAATACAATTGGCCAAATTGGAAAAAATACACACAAGAAAACAACTCCTTGAAAAAGTAAAATTAACCAAATGGGAAAGGACATATTAGAAGTTAATTGAAAAAAATTCTTCCTTAAAGATATCTTTGAGATATCAAGAATCAGTCACACAAAATCAAAAGAATGAAAAAAATAGAAGGAAATATTTAGTACCTTATTGGAAAAACAGCAAATCTGAAAAGCAGATCCAGGCAAGATAATTTAAGATTTATTGGATTACCTAGAAAGCCATAATCAAAAAAGAGACTATTTATAGCATATTTCAAAAAAGGATTTTGGAAAACTACCCTGACATCCTAGAACAAAAAGTAAAATAATATTTGAAAGAATTCACTGATCTTCTCCTGAAAGACATCCCAAATTCCTAAATAATCAGGTTAAGGAGAAAATACTGCAAGCAGTCAGAAATAAACAACTCAACTCTCAAGGAGCCATAGTGAGAATTGCCCAGAATTTTGCAATTTTTACATGAAAGGATTGAAGGGCCTAGAATATGAGATTCTAGATGACAAAAGAGCTTGGATTACAAATTATCAAACAACAATGAGCATAATTTTCCAAAGTTAAAGATGGATATTCAATGAAGTAGGGGACTTTCAATTATTTCTGATAAAAAGACTAGAGTTGAACAGAAAATGCTATCTTCTAATACAAGACTCAAGAGAATCATAAAAAGGAAAATGGAAAGGAAACAATAATAGCAATAACAAATTATCATTATTGTTATTAAAATATTAAAGTATTTCAACACAAAAATAAGAATATGATAATTGTAACTCTTGATAATTGTATCTTTATTAAAATGGTTAAAAAGGATATACATAAAAAAGGGTATGAGAATGTTGACATTGATATGATAAAATAAAAATAAAATTAAGGTTAGAGAAAGAATTTTAATGGGAGAAGAAAAGGAAAGTAAAATTGGTTAAATTAAATTACATGAAAAAGCACAAAAGGCCTGTTACAGTAGAAGAAAAGAAGGGAAGAGGAAAATAATTGTTTGAAGCTTAATCTCCTCTCTCTTGGTTCAAAGAAGGAATAACATGAATATTTAGTTTGGTATAGAAATTTATCTTATACTATATGGAAATAAGAGAAAAAGAAAAGAAAAGGGAGGGGATGGATAGAAGGGAGGGCAAAACTGTTAGGGGAAAAAGGGAAAGTAATGGGAGAGGTGATAAAAGAGAAGATGGATTCAGTGACAATGTGGTAAGAAACAAAACATTGGTAAGGAGGGACAGGATGAAAAGAGGAAAAAAAATGTATGGAGACAAAATGGGATGGATAGGAATACACAGTTGGTAATCATAACTGAATATGAATAGGATGAACTCTCTCATAAAACACAAGGAGATAGTAGACCAAAACCCTACAATATGTTGTTTACTAGAAACACATTTAAAGTGGAGAGATACATACAGAGTAAAAGTAAGGGGCTGGAGTTTTTGCTTCAGCCAAAGTTAAACCAGAAGGGATAGTAATCCTGAACTCAGACAAAGCAAAAACAAAAATAGATCTAATTAAAAAAGACAAGGAAATAAACTATAACTTGTTAAAAGGTGCCACAGATAATGAAGTGGTATCAGTATTAAATATATATGTATCAAGTGATATAACAGCTGGATTCTTTGAGAAGTTGAGTTTCAAAAAGAAATTGAAAGAAAAACTATACTAGTGAGGGATCTCAACCTCTCCCTTTCAGAACTAGGTAAATTTTAATGCAATGTAAGAAAGAAGTTAAGGAGGTGAATAGATTTTTAGAAAAGTTAGATATGATAAACCTTTGGAGAAAAATGAATGGGAATAGAAAGGAATAAACTTTCTTCTCAGTAGTATATGACACCTACACAAAAATTGATGATATATTAGGTCATAAAAATCTTACAATCAAATTCAGAAAGGCAGAATTATTAAATGCATCCTTTTCAAACCATGATGCAATAAAAAATACATGTAATAAATGGTCATGGGAAAAGAGACTAAAAATTATAAATCACTATTTTCATTCAAGAGAATGACAATGAAACTTATGAGATGCACTAAAAGCAGTTCTTAGGGGTAATTTTTGAATGCTTACATGGAAAAACAAAACAAAACATGTAAAAAGAGAGCAATGAATTGGCATGGAAATAAAAAAGCTAGAAAAAGAACAAATTTAAAATTCCAAATTATATACCTAGAAATTCTGAAAATCAAAGGAAAAATAAAATTGAAAACAAAAAAAAAATAAAATAATAAGTAAAGCTAAAAGCTGGTTTTATTTTAAAAAGCAATAAAATAAACTTTTGTTTAATTTTATTTAAAAAAAGAAAAAAAATCAAATTACTAGTATTCACCACCAGTGAAAAGAAAATATATCTGACAATCTAAGTGAAATATAAATTGCTCAGATTTACAGAAATTCTTAAAAAAAATAAAATAAAATAAACATTTTACCAGAAAAAAAAAAAGCTAATAATAAATTCTCTGAGAAAAACACTCCAGGATCAGATGGTGAATTCTACCAAACTTTTAAAGAATAATTACTTCCAGTATTCTATAAATTATTTAAAAAAAAAGGTGGAGTTCTTTCAAATTCTTTTCTGACATAAATATGTTGCTTATACCTAAATCAGGAAGAGCAAAAACAGAAAAAAAAAATAATTATAGACCAATTTTTCTAATGAACATCAGTGCAAAAATTTTATATAAAATATTAGAAAACCGATTACAGCAATTTATCATGAGGGTAATACATTTAGACCAGATGGAATTGTGTCAGGAATGCAGGATTGATTCAATATTAGGAAGCATAATTCAACATATAAATAACAAAAACATCAGAAATAATATAATTGTCTCAAGAGATACAGAAAAAAGCTTTTGGCAACATAGAACATCAATTTCTATTAACCCTAGAGAGCATAAAAATACTCCAATTTTCCTTAAAATGGTAAGTTGCATCTAAAACTATCAGCAAATATTATATGTAAAGGGGATAAGTTAGAAGCATTCTCAATAAGATACAGGCTGAAACAAAAATGGTCATTATCACCACTATCATTCACGATTCTACTAGAAATCTTAACTTTAGCAATGAGAAAAGAAAAAAAAAAACTAAGGAATAAGAATAGGTAATAAGGAAAAAATTGCAGATAATTTGTTTAGAGAATACTAAAGAATCAGCTAAAATAAAATATTTGAAATAATTAACAATTTTAGTAAAGTTGCAGGATATAGGATACATCCACATAATCAACATTTCTATATATTGCTAACAAAGTCCAACAGTGAAATTCCATTTGAAATAACTGTAGACAACATAAAATATTTGGGAGTCTATCTGTCAAGAGAAAAGCAGGAACTATATACACACAATTATATAACACTTTTCACATAAAGTCAAATCTAAATAATTTGAAAAACAACCTATTTGATTTTTAAAATTGTTTTTGATTTCTTCCACTAGGACTTTTAGGCATAAGACTAATTCACATAGAGGTATTTTGACATTGTTGCCTTCAAAGTTCATGTTCTGATCTTCCCTCTTTCCCTCTTTCCCTAATAGCTTTCTATGCTTAAGGTCTCTGTGTGTGTGTCTCTGTGTCTGTGTCTGTCTCTCTGTGTATCTCTATCTGTTTCTCTCTCTTTCTCTCTCTAAAAAGGACTGTAGGCTTTATGGCTGCCCTATTACAGCACAGGACTGTTAAGTTAGGACTATAAAGACTGTTCCTGCTCTGTGTTGGTCTAGGGGCCTCCCACTGCCTTAACCCAGACGCACCTTGCACTGTGCCCCACTTTTACCCATTTGAGAAAAACCTTTTCTGCAGTCCTTTTTTACTTAACCCATCATTCTGTAGATTTTGCTGGTATATAATTCATTTTCAAACTTTATTTATGTTGTTGCAAGAGAAGTTGGGTTCTTTTTTTTCACCCCCTTTTGATGGTAAGAGTCACAAAATCTAGTGAAAAAAATAATTACCTAAAAATTGGAATTAGGCAAGTGGAAGTTAATGACTCCATGACACATCAAGAAACAATAAAAGAAAGTCAAAAGAATAACAACAATGGAGTATATGTGTGTATGCATGTGTGTACATATGTCTCTCTCTCTCTCTCTCTATATATATATATATATATACATATATATATATATATATATATTTGTAGAAGTGGTAAATATCCTATCATAAAAATAATTGATTCGGGAAACAGTGAGATTTTGCTCAATCATATTCTTAAGAATCATATTCCACATATCAAATTGAGGTGCAATGAGATTAGAGAAGAAAGAATATTGAGAGAAGAATATCTATTCCATTTTCTCTTCCACCCTATTTGAATGTAAACCTCTTGTGCTACTCACAATGAATGATCAATTTATTGGTTGTTGCTGTTTTTCATTCTTTCACTCATATCTTATTCTTCATGATTCCCTGGTCCATGCTAGATCCTTTTATCTTTCACTATCTTCCCAAATCTGTCCAAATTCATATTCATTGCTTCCATAATATAATCCATTTCATACTATGCTGTGCCCTTTTCCTTCAATATTTCTCAACATTTATGTTTCAGCAATTTGGAGCTATGCTCAAAAAGTTATCAAACTGTGCATACCCTTTGACCCAGCAGCATTTCTATTGGGCTTATATCCCAAAGAAATCATAAAGGAAGGAAAAGGCCCCACATGTGCAAGAATGTTTGTGGCAGCCCTTTTTGTAGTGGCTAGAAACTGGAAATTGAATAGATGCCCTTCAATTGGAGAATGGCTGAATAAATTATGGTATATGAATATTATGGAATATTATTGTTCTGTAAGAAATGACCAGCAGGACGATGTCAGAGAGGCCTGGAGAGACTTACATGAACTGATGCTGAGTGAAATGAGCAGAACCAGGAGATCATTATACACGGCAACAACAGTACTATATGACGATCAATTCTGATGGACATGGCTCTCTTCAACAATGAAATGTTTCAAACCACCTCCAATTGTTCACTGAAGTAAGCCATATACACCCAGAGAGAGGGATGCGAAATGTGGACCACAACATAACATTCTCATACTCCTTGATTGATGTTTGCTTACATTGTGTTTCCTTTATCTGATATATCGTTTGTGTAGATAAGATTTTTCTTGCACACCAATGATAAGTTTGGAAATATGTATAAATATATTCGATTTGCCAATATTTTAACATAATTAACATGTAGTGGATATCCTGCCATCTAGGGGAGGGGTGGGGAGTTGGGGGAAAAATTTGTAATGGAAAGCTATGTAAGGGTTATTGTTGAAGAATTTCCCACACATATGTTATGCAAATAAAATAAAAATTAAAAAAAAACATTTATGTTTCAGGTTTTAATTAATTGATTAAATTGATTAATTAATAACAATTATTTAATTTTTTCCTTCTTTTTCTTTCCAAAGAGTAATCTCAAATAAATTATTTTAATATACTCAGATTTTATTCACCACTATTCAAAAGCATTGATTCTATGGAACTCAGATTTACTTATACTCTTATAGTCCAGTCTCAGACATTTGTACTCCAAGGTCAAATCTGCCTAATATTCTAACTATATTTTGATTTACTACTTTAGTTTTTCAATCATGTATGATGAATATGATATACCCCCCTATGTTATTTCCAGGTTGTTATGTACATCTGCAAAGAATTGATCAACTTTGTCCTCTTTGGCATTAGTGATTGAAGCAGAGACTTGTATTACTTTATTGTTGAATGATTTGCTTTGGATTCAAACAGGTATTATTTTGGTTTTTTTGATATTAAATCCCACTACTGCTTTTTTCATCCTTTTATTGATTCTGAGGTCTCCATTTCTTCCAAGGGATTCTTGCCTACAGTAGTACATGTAATCAGTACCTTAATTAAATTCATTCATTCCCCACCATTTGACTTTACTGACACCAAAAATATCTGCTTAATCTTTCCATCTCCTTCTTGACCATATCCAATTTACCTTGTTTCATAGATGTAACATGCTATGTTCTTATGCAATAATGATCTTTACAGCCTCAGCCTTTTCTTTGGTCCCCATTTCCATCTACAGCTAAGCTTTCTTTTGGCTTTGTCCCAGTTACTTTATTAGTAGTGGAGCTACATGGAGTTGTCTTCCACTCTTCCTCAGTAGTGTGTTGGTCACTTTCTGACCTAAGAGCCTCATCTTCCAGTGTCATATCTTTTATCATTTTAATACTGTCCATGAAGTTTTCTTGGCAAAGCTACTGAAACAGTCTCTATTTCTTCTTCAGTGGATCACCTTTTGTCAGACACTATGACCACTTCATCTTGGGTAACACTGCTTGGCCTAGCTCATATATTCTTTGAGCTACATAAGCCCCTCTAGCTTGACAAGGCATTGATCCAAGTACTGCACTTACAGCCTCGGTACAATGACTGTCATATAGTAGACTTAATAAGCACTTGTTGATTTATTGACTGATTTTATCAAGCTCAGTAAAAGTGGGGAAAGAGTTCAGTAAAAAGATCCTTCAAAAACAAAGAAGTGTCTTTCATTTAATTATTTTTCCTCAAGGTAAGTCTATCAACTTTTTTCTTCTGCCAGCTGAAAAAGAGCTTCTATCAGAGAAATTCTTTACCCTCTATGAATAGTTAATTAGAGTGGTGGAATCTTGGCTATTGAGCTGTATAATGTACACTAATACTATTGAATATGATTTATGAAGATTTAACATGATGAATTTTATTCTAAAATAGCTTCATCAATAGAAGATTCACTAAAAATATTAAATACTTTAATAAGCTCTTCTCACATATCTGTAACCGTGTTTATAATATCATGATAACTATTAATTCACACTTGATGGTTAAGTGTAGTTGAAAAATTCTAGCAAATTATGTATGGGGATTCTGAAATGGCTTTGAAAGTGAAGTTATCTCAGAAATTGATTATTGAAGGAGTCCTTTATAATAGATAATAAAACCCAAGCTTCAAGACTAAATCTAAAACTTAGGCAGTTCCAAGTAAAAATACATGTTTAATAGAGATAAGTTAATTATCCCTGAATATGCTTGGTAAGGAAGATTATTATACTTTTTTGTTTAGTTTTGCTTCTATTAAGTCTGATGGGACAGCTAGATGGTACAGTAGATAGATAGAGCACCAGTCCTGGAGTCAGGAGGATCTGAGTTCAAATTCATCCTCAGACACTTAAGAGGTACTGCCTGTGTGATTCTGAGCACTTAAATTTGAGAGAAGGAAGAAGGAGAAAGAGATAATTTACATTAGTCAGTCTAGAATAAAGGGGAAATATCATATCAGAATTATTTGGATACAATACATAAAATCTCTTTTTATATTTGACTGTTAGGGCATACTCAAATTAGCATTTGATAGCCTTGTTTGTCATTTGATTTTTAATTTTTTTTTCTCATTTGATTTTTAATTTTTTTTTTCTAAAAATTCAAATGGATTTATTTGATTCTGTAACTCCAGTATATTTTTAAAATCATCATTAAAAATCATTTATGTGTCCAGCACTATGTCAGATACTATAGGTAAAATACAATATCAAAAAAATCCCTGTTCCCCCAAATTCTTTAATCTATAGAATAGAAAGAAAATGTACACCGATAAGTATGATAAACATATGAGGTAAATAACAAGTATTTCCTGGGTAAGATATGAGAATAGCATATAGGATAAGCCTTATAGAACAAATGGTGTGAATTAAGACTTAACAACAAGTTAGGGGACTTATGAGAATGTGTTGAGGAGTGAGAGCATTCCAGGCCATGCAAAAGTAAGGAGGAGGTGAGATGGCAAGCATGAAAGACTGCAAGCAAGGAGCTTGATGATAACTGAGAGAAATGCATAATTAGCCTGGAATAATGGGTTATAGGAAAATAGTGAAGATTCTCAAATTCCAAAAAAGAAGATTTATTTTTTATCATAATAATTAAAAGGGACATGAACTTCTTTGGCAGGTAATTGAAAAGATCATAGCTATGATTTATAAATATCAATCATACAGACATAGAGGATGGACTGCAAAGACAAGAGTCTAAAGGAAAGGAGACCAATAAAGAGGTTTTTTTTTTTTTTTTTTTTTTTTAAGTGAGTTGATGAGGGCTTTGATGAGGGTAGTTGTCATATTAATACAGACAATGAATATGGAAGGAGTGTTCTGGAGCTATTATCAGTAAGGCCTGATAAATGATTAGGCATGCAACTGATGAAGGTGATGAGGAGAGAAAAGAGTCAAAGTCCCCAAATACTAGTGATTAGAATGAAGGTAAAGCTCTTTAACAGTGTTTGCTCTCTCCTATTCCTGCCTCTGGTACTCATCCAAATCTTTCCATAAATACTTAATAAATGATCCAATGAGCTAAAAGCCTTTTTTTAGATTTTTTTTTTTTTAAGCATTATGGTAATACTAAGATAGCACTTGGAATGTCTGTCTATTATCCCTCTATCTGAATACAATGACCCAGTATCCTCCATTTATAGCATTATGATTTTTGTCTTCAGATAATATTCAACAAGTATAAAATTTTATTCTCTAGCCTTTTAAATTCTCAGTTTGATTTTTTTTCTCACTAATTTTCCATTGTTCTTTAAAACATTTAAGGCATATGTTAACTCCACTTACTAAATCCCCCAAGTACTCCTAATCTCAAAGAGAATGCCTGAAGGTCAATGATAGCTGCAGGTACATATTAACAAAATAATAGGCCTTTTAATATGCAAAAGGATTCACTAAATTTTCTTTTTCTGTAGATAACTACAGGCTTTGTTCAACTGTGTATTCTATTAAATCATATCTGCATGAACAGTTATAGAATTCAGTCTTGAAGTAGTTCACTATATAATCAGAATGGAAAATGAAAGTAAAAGGACAAAAGCAAATTTAATTATGTGAAAATGAATTTTTGAAAAGAGGTTTATATACTTTTTTGAGTAAAATATGATTTAATTTGTGAAATTATTCATTTATCATAAAAAAGCTTTCATGTTTTTTTTGATGATGACATGAAAAAGTCTCATCAACATGGGAATATTGAGAAAATTATGGATTTTTACTCCTTTATTGTACTTCTGTTTTTCTTGAGATATGCCAATTTGCAATTAAAAACACAATAAAATATTTGTGCATCTGTTTCAGTGACCAAAAAAAAAAAAAAACACACTTTAAGAAATAAAGGTGTCACTATATTCTTCCCTTAAATATAAGAAGAGAAATATTTCTGCTATGTAATTATCATAGACATTAAATGATAAGCATTT
Organism: Myrmecobius fasciatus; assembly: GCA_023553655.1. Classification (NCBI taxonomy): domain Eukaryota; kingdom Metazoa; phylum Chordata; class Mammalia; order Dasyuromorphia; family Myrmecobiidae; genus Myrmecobius; species Myrmecobius fasciatus. The sequence continues at coordinate 17,960 of JAJPUD010007463.1, read as the reverse complement.
ATGTTACCATTTAACATTTAGAGAATAATGACATAATTGCCTACTATGTTCAAGGATCTGGAAAAAAAAAAGGATCTTACCTTCTCTAGATGGGGAGGGAATTCAAAACACAAACCACTAAATCTAAAACAGGGAACATTTTGGAGATTGTGAGGAAGAATTAATGGCTCCTTGGAACTTACAGGGAACTTTGGAATAAGAGAAGGTTTTTCAAAGACAGAAAAGAAATATAAAGAAAAAATAAAGAAAATTTATAAACACTGCGGATGTCCTGTACAAAGACAAAGAGGTAAGACATGGGTTATCAAATTTCAATTTTGTTAGAATATATATTTTATATGTATGAATTTATAAGCAAGATAATATACAATGTCTTATTAGATTTGTGTGAGTATCTGTTGGAGAAGTTGAGGTTATAAAATACTTTCTAATCATTAAATTCTAGAAGACTTCTCCATAATACTACAAAATCTAAAGTGGAATTTAGGTTGTTTCATCTATGTTGAGCCCTGCCCTACAAAATTTAGTTGTAGTAGTATTATAACAAGAGTTCTCTTTAGTCCTGGAGTAGTGTTGAAATTTTGCTGTTATGTTGAGAACATTATGTCTATGTACTTATATGTATGTATATGTATTTGTTATGTTTCTGGTCCAGCTGGCTGGTTTTCCTTCAGAAATGGTAATAATTAGCATCCTAGATCAAGAACTGACCATGTTAATATATATGTGAAGGTGACATAGAAGTGGTTGGGGAGCTGAGTTAGAAGGAGCTGTGACAAACACAGAATGTGTACTTCCAGCCAAAACTCCCGTACTTCATGCCGCTCTCCCGTGAAGAATTCCAGCTGTTCTATAAGGCCATTCAGCTTAAAATAAAACTCTCATTCATCTAAAGCAAAACAAATCCTTTCCCCTGGAGTTCTAATCAGAGAGAGGCTGAGCTATGTCAGGGGTAGAGCAGGCAACTGCTGATTCATTCTGGAACTCAACCATCTATTTTTAAAGAACATTGTCTGCTGGAACAGTTCTTGGTCTGTGTTTGGAGAACATGAAAATAAGTATGTGTTTCTCAGAGATGTCTTTAATGTGCCTAAACATCGCTGCATAAAGTCTCTGCAGTGTAAGGGAACCAGCTAAAATTTTTGCCCTACCCCCCATAAACCTGTTCTTTATATAGTTCAAGCAACTTCAATACTAATTTCAAATTATGTTCTCTTAAATGCTCAAACACTAGAGAAACTGGCACATTTGTTATTCTCTTCATGAAATATTCCCACTTCTCTCTTAGTACCTTTGCACAGGCTATCACCCATGTTTGGAATCTCATTAGTACTGCTTCTTGGAATCTCTAGATCTCTTCAGTTTAGCTCAAGTAGTCCCTAAAAAGCCTTCTCTGGTTCTCCAAGTTGATAAACATTTCACAAAATCCTTCATTCTTCATTAGCATACATTTTATGTTCATTCATCTCTGTACATGTATGCTCACCTCACCCCAAATAGATTATAAATTTTTAGTTAGGAACATTCTGATAAGTCCTAGGAGAACAGAAGAAAATAAATCTTACACTCAAGAAAATTGAAATTTAGTGGACACTAAGATGGGGGAAGGATCAGGTTTAATTATCATTATTCACATAAGAAAGGGGAAATAGGATGAGGTGAATAGTTTAAGGGATAAGGTATGTCCTTAATAGAAGAATATGGAGGAAGGTTTAAGAGAAGAGGTAAAAAACTGAGGTGGAGCTTAAAGGAAGATTAGGATTTCAACTGGCAGAAATGTGTACAAAATGATGTTTAGAGAGACTATGGAAATGGAGAATGAAGGACATAATATTTGCTAGAGACCTGTAGCTAAATTGAAATATGGTAATACATGTCAGTTATTGGGGATGAAAATGTTATATTCATACTATTTGATTCAATTTAGTTTACCAGTTGTATGTCTTTTAATTTTTAGAAATGTCTACTTCCCTCAACCCCCCCACTCCATCCCACCCCCCAAAAAAAAGTGAATCACAGAGTTATGTAACTGATCTTTTATTTCAACAGCAAAGAATTTCTGATGTGGAAATTTTCTCTTCAATATAAATTCAACATGGCTATTACTTGTTAGTTTACTTCTATAGTATTGCTTGAGGTAAATAGGGGTTCAATAATTTTTTATGGATTACACAGACAGTATATGCCAGAGGTAGGAATTAAAATCAAGTGGTCTTGGCTCTCCAGATACCAATTCATGTTACCTCTCCTTGGACACAAAGTAGATATAGACTATCTCTAAAACTATAATTGACCCAATATAGGCACTTTTCAATTGTCTCTACAAATGTGGCCCATTATAGCATGGACTATAAAATTCCAGCTAGCAGGATATGCTTCTGGTAAAGAAAGCAAATGCAGTACAGAAGCTTGTGGAACAAAATCTCAAGCAGCCCACATTCAGTCTCTCTCCAAAACTTTAATCAAAGATTTTGACAAGATCAGAATCTCACATACAGTAAATGCCAAGCCTGTGAAAAATTAACATGAATTTTCACACCATTATAATAAAAAAGAACTTACAGTGGAAAAAAGACTTTTTTTCCCCTAGATACTGGCCTTGATTTATAAGCCTAATGAGAAAGTAAAAGTAAAATATCCTACAGCAGGATAGTTATGAGAAAATGATTAAAGTTAAGGTTATGACTGGCATATTGTAGCAATCTCAGTATTAAATTGTTCTTGCAGTTCTGAAACTTTTTTTAATTAGGTTAAAGCAATCTAAAATGACTTTGAAATTTCAAGTCTACATGCCTAGAAAAAGATGTTAAATTGTATAAATATAGAGACTCAAGGAAGATGGAGTTTTAAAGAAATGTTGCTATCAGTGAGATGTCACAATTTTGCATAAGTGGTCAGTAGTTAAATAATCTTATATTACCTCTCCAATTAGAGGAATTCTAGGCAATTAACCTTACTGAGTCACAGTTCACTCATCTGCAAAATGGGGATCCTAATAGCTAGAGTACTTCATGTGATTGTTGTGAGGATAAAATGGGATAATGTTTTACAAACATTAGAGCTATGTCAATATGAGGTATATGTTTGTTGTTTGTCCTGACACTTCTATATGAGCAAATTTAAAACAGAATATCCTTTCTTCTCCATATCATCCAGACTATATTGGGTATATGTTAAGCATTTCATAAATGTATAGTTGAGCTATATTACTCTTACCTAAACCTTAATTAATTCAACTTGTCCATGAAATTAATACTCTTCTATATTAATTTGAATAATTGGAAGCTAATTAAATGCAAAAGAAAATTCCATATTTGCCTTGTAAAATGTCTGTTTAAATGATACAAAAGCATTTCCTCTCACCCAATTGTATAGAACAAAAAAGAGGATGAATCCAATTCAAAACAATTCTCTTTGCTAGGATATAGGAAAGTTTCAGGAATAATTCTGCAGTGACTGGTGATGAGACGCTGATAGGAAAGCCTTTTACATGATTTGCATCCAACAAATATGTGTGAATTGATTAATTTGGAGGGAAGAAATTAAAGGAAACACAGAATAGTGGAGTGCCTAATGCTGTGTTAAATTCCTGATATATTAGTTGTATATAAAGGAGCTGTATAATAGTAAGGCAATGAATTGGGAATATTTTTTCAATAAATATTGGAAATAGAATCCAAGAAGAGAATTGGAATTTTATTTAATAAAAGGAAGATAACAAAAATGCTGAAAAAATTATGTACTACACGGATCTTTAGCTATAATTCAATTAATTATACTGCCATTTGAATCGGTAGTGCTACTACTGAGTCTGCATCCCAAAGAAATCATAAAGGAGGGAACGGGACCCACATGTACAAAATTTTTTGTAGCAGCTCTTTTTGTGATAGCAAAGAATTGGAAAAGGAGTGGTTGCTCATCAATTGGGGAATAGCTAAGTAAGTTATAGTGTATGAAAGTAATGGAATATTACTGTTTTATAAAAAATGATAACAAGCTGATTTTAGAAAGGCCTGGAAAGGTTCTCATGAACTGATGCTGAGCGAAACAAACAAAACCAGGAATACATTGCCATAACAATGCTGTAACAGCAAGATTATGGAGTAATCAACTATGAGAGACTTGGATGAAAAATGCCATATGTATCTACAGAAAGAACTATGGAGACTGAATGCAAATCAGCACATTTTGTTCCTTTTTTTTTCTTTTACATCTGTTTTCTTTTTCTCTCATGGTTTTTCCTTTTTTTTTTTTTCTCTCCCAATATGATTCTGAAGGAAATAGGAAAAAAATGAATGTACATATATAACCAAATAAATACTTAAAAAAAACCTTTATCATGCTGCTTCTTAGGTTTATGATTCTAATGATAATACCACATATTAGTTGCTTCTTTTTATGTGACTGTTGAGCCAAACATTTTTTTTCAGTTTTATACACTTTTTACTCTTAATAGAGAATAACAAAACAAAACTGTTATCTTTTATTTATGTGCTTTAAACTCATTTTGTGATTTTAATTTGTTCAAGAAGTTTATGTAAATTAATCTATAATTTATAAATCTTAGCAGAAAGAAAATTAAACAAAGTAGGTATAAAATTTATATGATTATACATATTCTTGAAAATCATGTTCCTCAAAGTAAATTTATATATTGTAGTTTAACTGTGCATAGCAATGCATTTGACTTGATTAATTGTGTGAGGAGAAAAGAAAGGAGATCCATGTGTAAATTCTTGATATCTTAGTTGTATTTAAAAGAAGGTACAGTGTAAGTAAGATGATTAGCTGGGAATAATATTTTTAATGAATGTTGGAAATACAAATAGAGGCTCGATTATCCAACTTACATTCAAAGACTGAATTTCCCCATATGACAGCTAAGTATTTCTGCTCTCTCTAGCAGTTTTAAGGAACCCTGAAATTCCTTTGGAATATAGGGCTCAGGATGTCCCCCAAAATGGCTTGTGATTGTGCAGGATGTCATCCTAATAGAGCTGGTAAAATATAGTGTTGTGTATGAAATAAAAGATGGTGGGGAAATCACAAGAAGAATAGATTGATAATGCCAGAAATAAGGTTTTTGTGTTATTTGGAGCTGAAATTTTGAAGAAATTTCCTGGCTAGATTTCCACAAAAGTTGATTCAAGACAATTTTGAAAGGAAGAAATAGTTAAAAGACTCTTAAGTCCCAGTGACATTTAAAAAAAAATGGAATCAATAAAGACCACATTTTTATAGTGCAACCATCAACATTGGAAGGTAAACAGCTAGGAAAAATACTAAATGAGCTAGATGCAATCAATTGCAGTATGATCTTGCAATTATTCTTTCTATAATCTATGGCCTGTACAAGAGTAATTCTCTGTCTCCCCTTTTGTTGTGCATATTTTGAATTGGCACATGGCAATGACAGATAAGAAGTTCTGTGAGTTCCATCAGGAATAAGCATGTCATAAAAAGCTGTAGCTACAATCACTTAAATTACAAGAACTGTGGGATGGAGACTTATTTCTGAAGTGCTGTTAAAATAAAGACCCTTGAAAGCCTGGGCCTATTTCTCTCTATTGCCAAAATTCCTGGGAGATCTAGTCATAAAGAATACTAAACTTACCTTTGTGCTTAGTATTAAATAATTCTAGGTCATCAGCTTGGTGAAAGATTTGTCAGATAAAAGGACATTCTGCAAGGTAATACAAAAAGAATCAAATAGTTCTGAGGAAGCTATTTGATTGGATCAGAAAAGTTATTGTTGATGCCATCAAACTAAATATAATACTGCATCAAAATATATTGAATGCCAAAAATGGAAACTAAGTCTCTAGAGAAAATTTAAGAAATTAGTATTAAGATGGTAGATGAAAAAAAATTTTATTTGGATACAATTTTCTACAATGAACATCAAAGTTTAGAAGGGATTGTTACATCTGGTTCTATGAAGATGTTTTCCTAATTCACTAAAGTTTTAATTTTTACCAATATATATTGCTATATATATATTAAACAATATAATGCTTTTTAAAGCATTATCAATGAGCAGATCAATAAATTGGACATGATTTTTTAAAAGAAAAAAATAAAAATTTCCATTTAAATCTAAATTGGAAAAACTGAAAAATCAAAAGAAAGGTTCATAAAATTAAAGATTTTGGGGGAACAGAACTCACTATTGAATTAAATTCTGGGAAAACTAAAAATTTAATTTGGCAGAGACTAGATATATACCAACATCTCACACAGTAAACTATTATAACATCATTTTGGATATATGCTTTAATCATAAATGGTGATAGTATAAGCACATTAAGGGAGTATGAAAAAGTTTACCTACCAAATGTATAGGTAAGGGAAGAATTTTTTTTATCAGAGAAGAGAGAGAACATTATATGATATTAACTAGAAATTCTGGTTACATTAAATCAAAAACAAATGAAGCCAAGACTAAAAGGAAAGCAGAAAACTTGGGTTGGGAGGGTAGGGAAGGAGAGGAAATTACAGCTATTTTCTGATATTGGCTTCATTTTTCAAACATATAAAGCATTGAGTCAAATTTATAATATAAGCTATTCCCTAATTAATGTTATTTAATGATATAGACAATTTTCAAATAAAAATAATTAAAGCTAACTATAGTCATATGAAAATGCTTTAGATCAATAATGACTAGAAAATGTAAATTACAAGAACTCTAGGGTACCACCAAATACCTATTAGATTGGCTTATATGACAGAAAAGGAAAATGACAAATGGTGGAGGATATGGGAAAATTGGAACATTAATGCCTATTGGTGGAAATGTAAACCAATCCTACCATTTTAAATAGCAATTTTTAACTATTTTTGAAATGTATATAAAACTGTTTCATTTTCCTCATCTATAATATGAGGACAACCTAGTAGTTACTTAACAAAAACATTATTATGATCAACAATAACAGGTGTAAGGTACTTTGCAAACCTTTAAAACATATATAAAAGCTAGCTGTTGTGGTTGTTTTCCTCAGCTTTTCCTATCTGGATATAAGCCAATATCAGACTGAAAGATTGGTATCATTGTCTCTGAGTTCACTCTTCATATTCTAGCATCACTTGTTCACACACTTATGGCTTCTATATATTTTGCAACATAAATGTAGATTATTATAGTATATCAGAAAGCTTTTTATGATCTATTAATAAATTTGATTTTTTTTTGCTTCCACATCTTTGGTATTGTTCCCTATTTTTTCACAGTATCTTTTCTATTCCTCCTCTAACTACATTTAAGCATTTGATAATAAAGCCAAACTATAGTGGCTTGACAATCCTTGATGATAAAAAAATATAATAATCATACAAGCACTCAAGTTATTCATTTTTTCTTCTGTTTTCCCCCCTTTTGCTTTGGTCTTTAAAAAAAAAATTTCCAATGTAAAAAAAATCTCAAGAAATAATATCAGAGAAAAATATTAAATTTCAGCTCATTTCATCAATTGCCAGCCCTTTTATATGTAAAGGGCATAGCAGAAAAAACAGGTTTCCAGAAGACTAGACTCAGATGCCTCATCTGTCATTTACTTAATTTTATGTTCTCTGGCAAGTCATAATTTCTATGGGTCTCAGTTTCCTCAACTCTAAAATGAAAGATTTAGACTACATAGCCTCTAAAATTCCTTCCAGGTCTAAATCTATAATCTGTTGAATTTCCACATCTTCCTGTTCAGCCTTCCCATGGCAATGAGTATATCTGAAATCTCCATGCTCACCCTAAAACTCAAAGGAATATCAATTTCCCTAGTAACTTGAAATAAAGAGCAAACCTCTGAAGAACTTGTTTTCTGGATTCCACTCATCAATATATTTGCTGCTACTCTAGTCTGCCTACTCTGCCCTCAACCAACCATCTTATGTTACAATCAACAGGTGTCGATTCTAACCTAACTCGTTGAGAAAATGTCTGTGTAGGCTCCCTGAAGGAAAGGGTACTGGTATCTAACTCTGGCCACTGCTGCCTCCATCCTTAACTCAACAGAAAAAAAGAAAAGAAAAGAAAAGAAAAGAAATTGGGGCAACTTTGAGATCTGGCACTTGGGGAAAATGCTGTCAGTTTTAAGACTCAAAAAAGTAAATGATAAGCACTAAAAGAAGCCAAGGGTGGTTAAAACTACCAAAAATCTAATAAAAAATAAATTTCAGTTGAAAATCTTGAGTACAAGAAAATAAAAAGAAATGATATTAATAATTATAAGAAAGATGACCTATAAAAATTTTATTTGTCTTGCAATATTTATAAATAAATATTGCAAGATAAAGAAAATTAAATGAAAATTTTATGAAGTAGAGAACACTCTAGAGGTTTGAGTATAGAACTCTTTGTTTCTGAATGGTTCAAGGGAGAACTAACAATCAAAAAAAGCAGAGTTTACATCAATACATTGGAAATAGTCAATAGAACAGAAAAATTTGAATCCACAGTAATGTCTCCCCAAATAAGTGAAAGAGTGAACAAATGATTGATAGTATAAATAAACAGAAGCGAAGGATAACATGGAAAAAGAGAAGCAAAAATGAGCATGTTAAAAATTATTTGTATTTTATTATTATTATTATTTTTTTTGTTTTTGCTGAGGCAATTGAGGTTAAGTGATTTGCCCAGGGTCACACAGCTAGGGAGAATTAAGTGTCTGAGACCAGATTTGAACTCAGGTTCTCCTGACATCAGGGCTGGTGCTCTAACCACTGTGCCACCTAGTTGCCCCCAAAATGATTTTTATAAAAAAATTACAACATTAAAACAATTAGCCTTGTTTGATTTAAAAAAAATGACTTTTATTCAAGGAAAACATCATTTCAATGCTTCAGTACTAGTATGTAGAAACAACATAAGGATCTTGAGTCTCAAAAGAACATGATAAGTCAAAAAACCAAAACATAATTCAAGGGGAAATGACCAAACAGAAGCCTGTACAGTATTAATAATAATATACAAGTGCTCAAAATTACCAATATTAAGAAAATAATAAACCATTTTTGAAATTTCAAGTCACACTGATCAAATTATCTAAATTATAAAAGATTGTCATAACAATGCTGGAGGGGTAGTGGAAATTTAGAGACATTAAAATACTATTAATGAAATTATTAGTTGGTCTAACTATTCTGAAAACAACTTGAATTTATTCTAAGAAAAATAAATATGATCATGCTCTCAACACATATATATATATATGTGAAAAAAGATATATATATATATATCAAGAAAGTCCAAAAAAGTAAAGAATCTCAGTCAACAGACATGTATTAATCATTTATTATATGTTAGGCATTAGAAAATTCAATTCCTAGGGAATAAAATATATTTCATTGTTAAATCTCAAAGAATAGTCTTGGATTATTGCATTGCTAAGAATAACCAAGTAACTTACAGGAGATCATCATACATTATCACTGTTACTATGTATAATGCACTCCTGCCTCTCACCTTGCATTAGTTCATGCAAGTGTTTTTATGTTTTTTCTAAAGATATGCTGCTCATCATTTATTTTCTTTTCTATTTTAAAATTTATTTATTAAAGTTGCAGGACATAAAATAAATCTACATAAATCATTGGCATTTCTATATGTAACAATGCAGTCCAACAGCAATATATAGAAAGAGAAATTCCATTTAAAATAACTAGACAATATAACATATTTGGGATTCTACCTGCCAAGACAAAACCAGGAACTATATGAACACAATTCCAAAGCACTTTCCACAAAAATAGTTAGATCTAAACAACTGGAAGAATATCAACTGCTCATAGCTAGGCTGAATTAACAAAACAACCAAGATTAGGAGAGAAGTAAAAAACCAGGGAAATTTTTTTTTTTTGTATCCTAGGACTCTTATAAAGGCCTCATTTCTTTCTATTTAAAAAAAATATGGGGCAGCTAGGTGGCGCAGTGGTTAGAGCACCAGCCCTGAAGTCAGGAAGACCTGAGTTCAAATCTGGTCTCAGACACTTCCTAGCTGTGTGACCCTGGGCAAGTCACTTAACCCCAATTGCCTCAGCAAAAAAAAAAAAAAAAAAAAAAAAAATTTTTCCTTTCATCGCCACCCCCATCCTCAAGTAGGCTATAGTTAAGAAAGTTCATTTTTATCTATACAGATGTAGATGTACGCAATCATACACACACACACACACACATATCCCACATACGTACACACACATCTTTTATATCCCTGCTGACTTTTTAATTAAATTCTGCTCCATAAGTTGCCTTGTTATTGATTAACCTCCCCTCTCCCAAGGATTCCTCCATTTTTTTTTTCCTTTACCCATTGCTTCCCCATCCATCCATCCCTCCCCCCTTATTTCTTTATAGATTTTGGAGGGTGCTCTACCCTTCATGGTATATATGCAGTGTTGTCTATTGAACTCATTCCCGATGTGAGTAGGTTTTCAATGCTTCAATATTAGAATGTTGTACTATGAGATCTCCTCCCCCTCTAATACTTCTGTATCTATTCTTCCTCTGTGCCTCATTTGTATAACATGAATACTCTGCCTTAACTCTGCCTCAATCTTTCTTTTTAGCCACCCTCTTATTGAGCTCACTCTTAAACATGTTTATGATACACATTTCCCAAGTTGAAAAAAAAAAAACAAAAACAAACAAACAAACAAAAACATAAACAATTTGTCCATGTTGTGTTCCTTGAAAACGATCTTTGATATTGGCTCTCATATGTTAAATTTTCCATCAAGTTTGGGTTTGGTTCATAGAAAGTCCTGAAAATCTACAAGTTATAGACTGTCTGTTTTTTTCCTCATACACTGTAATAGATAATTTTGCTGGATGTGATATTTTCTGGCCATAGGCCTAGTCCTTTTGATTGTTGGTAGAAATGATTCCAGGACTTAAGTTCTTTTATGTGGCTGCTGCTAAGTTCTGTACAATACTAATTGTAGCCCCAGCTTATTTGAATTGTTTTTTTTTCCTGTTTCTTGAAAATTTTTATCTTTAATCTGGGGGTCAATTTGGCAATAATATTGTGTTTTCCACAGAAAATCTTGTTGATGTGGTGATTGGTGATTTTTTTTATTCCTACTATCTCCTCATGTTCTATCACTTCAGGACAATTTTCTTGGATTATTTCTTTTACTTTCAGGCAGTCTAAATATTCTTATATTTTCACTTCTTGGTCTGTTCTTTAGAGTTCTTGTTTTTCTTATATTTCATATTCTGTTCTTTTTTTATTCTTAAGAATCTGTTTTTGTTACTTCTTGGTCTTTAAAAACTTCACTGGCTTCCTCTTGTGCAATTCTAATTTTCAGAGTTATTTTCTTCTTTAAGACTTTATCTCTTTTTATAGTTAGTTAATTTTTTTCCATAATCTCATTTTTTCTTAATTGCTTTTGTTTGTTTGATTTTTAGTTTTCCTCAGTCTTTTATTTGATTTTTAAATTCTTTTTGGATATCTTCTATAAATATTCTCTGGGTAGGGAGCCATTTCCCATTACTCTTTTGGGGTGGAAGCTTTTTTTTTTTTTTAATTCAGTGTCCTTCTCTTACCAGAAATACCAAACCAAGAGCTCCCCTCCTCCAGCAAGTGCCCACAGCCAGCAGCATCCCTGCCTGCTTCTGTACTCAAATGGTGCTGGTTCCTTCTCACCTAAGGCTGTGTCTCAACAGCTCAGCTGGGCCTGGTATTCTTGAGCAGCTGAGGTCCCCTCAGGCTGCCCAGACTCAAACCCAGACTCAAACTCAAAACCAGACTCCACAATCTGTTCAGGAGGTGAAAGTTTCAGTGGTTTTTGCTGAGGGTCCAGCCACACCCAGATAACCTGAGGGGTCCCTGCTTGAGGTTTCCATGGAGCTAGCCCATAAGTGTTCTCACTTTAGACAGGTTAATTCCTGGCCTGGGGTCTTTATTTAGATCTCAGGTTGTACTAGGAGGACCCCATTTCTGCCCAAAGTCTTCTTGATTTTTCACCAGCCTATGTGCCCTGAGGCACAAATTTGTTTTAGTTGTGGGGGAAATCTGGAGAGTTTGAAATTTATCAACCTACTCTCCCATCTTCCCAGAATCCTCTCAAGGTCTCATTTCTAAAATATATAGAGAATTGACTCAAATTTATAAGAATACAAGCCATTCTCCAATTGGTCAACAGATATGAACAGTTTTCAGACAAAAGAATTAAAGCAATTTCTAGTCAAATGAAAAAATGTTCTAAGTCACTATTGATTAAAAAATTCAGATTAAGACAACTCTTAGGTACCACTACACACCTAAGATGACAGGAAAAGATAATGATAAAATTGGAGGGGATGTGGGAAAACTGAGACACAAATGCATTTTAGTGGAGTTATAAACTGATCCAATCATTCTGGAGAGCAATTTGGATCTATGTCCAAAAGACTATCAAACTGCACAAACTCTTTGATCCAGCAGTATCTCTACTGGGCCTGTTTCTCATTATTTTATTGCACCATTCTCATGTCTCTTCTTTTTGGTACAAACTAGGTGAAAATCCACAGATGAGAAGTTGTAAGGAACAACAGAGAATCTAAAGCACAGTCATGTGTAAGAAAAAAAAATGGAAAGATATGTAGGAGTTAAGTTATTAAGCGTTTTAAGAGAAAGAAGAATTTATATCCTTATTCTAAAGACAAGAGAGAGGCACTGGAGTTTATTGACTAAGAGGGTGACATTTATAATTACTGAGATTAATCTTGGAGAAAATTTTCTTCCCTCCACTCATAATGATGTAGGTAAAATAATACATATAATTTCAGACAAAGTTGATATGTTGGTCAGTTTGGAAAAATTATTTCATTATCACAATTTTTTCTTTATATTTCTCTCTCTTATTTTTGAGGCAGCACAATGAGTACTTGGCCTGGAGTCAGGAAGTCTGATCTCAGTCACTTATTTGCTGTGTGACTTTTGGCAATCAACAATCACTGCCTCAGTATCTTAAAACTATAAAATGGAAAGGTCACCAGCACCTAATTCATAGTATTGTTGTAAGAAGCAAATAAGATAATATTTGTAAAGAACTTAACACACAGTGCATAATACAAAGTAGCCACTATCTAAAATGAATTTTCCCTTCCCCTTCTCATCTTCCTCTTTTATATGTTTCTTATAAAGGATGGTTTGCTAGGGCATATAGGAGGGAAGGACAGAGTCAAAAATGTATGTTATATAAAAATCAAAAATGACTTTGAATATTTGTAAAATATTCATATAGAAACACTTATTTGTGTGTGTATTGTGTGTAAAATTAGTAGCAATAGGACATTTTTTGATAGTGTGGTCTAAAGTTTCAATATTATAGCTGGAGCAAGTAGGCAATAAAGTTTAGGTAAATTATTTATAAAGCAGATGGATACAAATTCATGGAAACAGTCCTTGATTATACAGCTTTTAAGTTCTAAGAAGGAGATAAGAAACCAACATATATAGTTATAATAATTAATCTTAGCTTGTATGTATAAAAGACATTTGCTATGCTATCTGAGATCAGCTTGTAAAAGCATTTGCTAATGTAGGTGGTAAGGATGATGGACCATTAAAGAAAGTTTCCTGGAAGTGAGAGAAGAAAAAGGACTACAACAGGAAAAGATGGGGAAAGACAATAGTCCTCTGATTTGGACAGTTTCAAGCTTTTTTTATAAGAAACATTAGGGAATACAGTTGGGGCTATTGTCAGGAACCTCAACTCCATTATCTATAAAATGAAGGAGAATGATTAGATGACTTTTTAGATAGCTTCTGAGTCTAGATTTATGATCTTTGTGATTTCAGAAGTGACTTGAATGCCAGTGATTCAATCCTCAGGAGCTTCTTATTATATCTGCGTATTCCTGTAGGGTAGAAAGCTCTCTCTGGGTAGTCTTGTCTGCCTGGTAGTAGCAAGATTGAGCCGTGTTAATGGTCAGTTCATGTTGTATTTTGTCCAAGATCATATAACTAAGGATTATCAGTTGGAAATCTTCCCTTTCAATAAAATAAATGGGAATAGCAAGGAATAGAGACAATTTGTCCTATCCACAGAATAATACAATGGCTCCTATAACTTTCTATGAAACCACAAGAGACATAATATAATGTTCACATTTGGTTTACTGACTGAATATTTTGAAATGTAAATAGCTTACTGGGATAACCGATAGACACAAGAATAAGACTGAATTTTCTGGAAACTATACATGTAAATATAGATTTTCCTCCCTATGAAATATTGTTCAGTATATTACTGTCATCACATGTCATTTTTAAGAGTCACACAGAGGAGAAGCACTTATCCCTTAGGAGCAATGATAAATAAAGGAGAATTATAATAGTTATTTAAACTAAATCAAAACATGTTTTATAAAGAAAAGTAAAAGTAAGAACACAGTCCTGCCTTAAAAATTCTAAGATGTTTAAAGCTAATCTGGTTACATTTTTTCCTAAAATGATCTCTCTAATACAATATATAAATCATGAATATACTTTCATTCAGTCACTCAGTATGCACTGATTTAGTGTCTCCTATATCTCAGGCAAATGTGTAAAGTGCTGAGGATGCCAAGAAAGGCAAAAGCCAGACTTTGTTTTCAAGGAAGTAACAACATCTAATGAGGGAGATAATATGCAAACAATTATGTGCAAACAAGCTATAGACAGAATAAATTGAAGATAATCAACAGAAAGAAAGTACAAACATTAAGAGGAACAGAAGAGGTGTCTTGTAGAAGGTGAAATTGGATCTGGGATTTGAAGCATGCCAGAGAAGCCAGGAGATAATGATGAGGAGGGAGAGAATTACAGACAGAGGGGACAAGCAGTGACTCCAGCCTGATACCTATCCACTGTAGAGTTGATTAATTTTTTTTTTTAATGAACGATCTTGCCACAGTGAGGGCAGGTAACCTAAGTTATATAATCTATATTTGGGGTAGATCCAATCAGCTTGATTTTATAATTTTCTCCAGCTTCTTTCAGCAGCACATGAACAGGAGTGACAGCAGTGAATTGTGCAGGAGATTTAAGATTGAAACTTGGCTGGGAAAGATCCTATTACAATGGGATAAGGTACAAGTCACCAGAGAGAAGCTGACATAGAATTTAACTGACTTATTGAATGAACAATATAGGGAAGAGATGAGAGCATAGTTCAAAGGGAATGACCTCTGAACCAATTGAGTATAGAAATTTTAAGTCATTTTAAGAATGAAGAACACATTTTGGGGTAGCACACAAAGAATAAAATGGAAAGACTATAGATTGTGATCAAATAAGGGAATTATGAAAATGGATGTGGTGTATTTTTAGGTGATGGCAAGATCAAAGATATAATCATATCTGTATGTAGCTAAGGGTGAGGTAAAGAAATACATCATGGAAAATAAGTAAATTGAGCAGCTATTAGATTATGTTATGTAAGAGAGTGTCAACATATATGCTGAAATGTCCTGTTAGGTAGGAGTTGCAGAGAGAATGCCAAGTCTCAGTGAGTACCAGAAGATAAAAGAAGTACAAAAGGGAATGATTTAATATGAAAACAAGATTGTTACCAATGGATCAAGCTTTGCAAAGGGCCTCTGATCAATTATTTTTAGTCTACAGTAACCATTTTTATATGCCATCTACCTTTCTCGATATGAACAATTTTCAGATGATAAATTATAGCCATCAATAGTTACATGAAAAAAAAAAGTTTAAATCACTTTTGATTAGAGAAATGCAAATAAAAAAAAAACTCTGAATTATCAGCTCACATCTCACAAACTGGCTAAGATGACAGGAAAAGAAAACGATAAATATTGTAGAGGATGTGGGAAAACTGAAACACTAATACATTGTTGGTGGAGCTGTGAAATGATCTAACCATTCTGGAGAGCAATCTGGAACTATGCCCAATGTGCTATAAAACTGTGCATACCCTTTGACCTTGCAGTGCCATTCCTGGGTCTGTATCCCAAGGAAATAATAAAGGAGGGAAATGGACCCACATGTGCAAAAATGTTTATAGCAGCTCTTTTTGTGGTAATAAAGAATTGGAAAAGGAGTAGATGCCCATCAACTGGGGAAAGGCTGAATAAGTTGCAGTATATGAAGATAATGGAATATTGCATTGTACACAATAACAGCAAGAATGTGTGATGACCATCTATGAAAGACTTGGTTCTTCTCAGTGGATCAGTGATCCAAAACAATTCCTATAGACTTTGGACAGAAAATGCTATCTAAATCCAGAAAAAAGAACTAAGGAGACTGAATGTAAATCAACATATGCTGCGTTCACTTCTTTTGTTTGTTTTTTTTCTCTCTCATGGTTTTTCCCTTTTACTCTGATTTTTCTCTCCCAACATGATTCATAAAGCAATGTATATTAAAAATAAATAAATTTTCTAGGCAAAAAAGATTCATGACTATCTTCCTTTCTGATAAATAATAAAGAATTTTTATAAGAGGAGCTGGTATAATAAAATTTTCTATTTTCCTTCAACTCTGTCACTAGAGAATAAATATCTTTTACCCCCTGGGAATTGAATACATTTGGGAGTTAACTACATGGCACAGTATGGGCAACTTTAAAGCTTTTTATTTCACTTTACCCAAAATAATTTCCATGGAGATTTCAAAAAGAGTTCTCAAGAGCTCATGATATGCATCATTTGTCTGGTCTGCCTTCTGTTAGCTTTCCTGAATTATCCATAGGAGAAAAAGGCTTTAGAATTGGGCTTAGAAAACTTTTATGGTATCATGCAAGGCCCCAAACCACCCCCATCCAGTTGTTTTTCTATGGCAAGTGAGTTAAAAAAATATATATATATATACATATATATATAATATATGTTCATATTCTTAAACAAAAAAATAAAATGTAGAATAAATAAAAGTGCAAGTTTGAGTAACTCTATCTCAGTAACCTAAATAAAAGGTAGGACAGGGGTAAGGTAGTAAGAGAGAAGGGTGATCCCTGATTGGGTCCTTTAACTAATTTAACTGCCTGTA
The DNA here is from genome assembly GCA_023553655.1 of Myrmecobius fasciatus. Lineage (NCBI taxonomy): Eukaryota > Metazoa > Chordata > Mammalia > Dasyuromorphia > Myrmecobiidae > Myrmecobius > Myrmecobius fasciatus. Next base: position 984 of record JAJPUD010007463.1, on the reverse strand, counting down.
TAAAAGTAAATGCTCAGAGAGTTTCCAAGCCTATGGAATTCTGCTAAGCAAAGTGTTTCAGCATTGGTTCTATTAGACCATGTCCTTAGGAGCTATTGCTCGAGTAATTCATCAGATTGCTATTTGAACTTCTCTGGCAACCTCCTCAGTACTAAGTAGTCAAAGTCATCTATTCACTTCCATTTTCCCCCAGTGGAGGAAAATATCCTCCCTGCTCTGAAAGAGTAAATAAAATAAGCCTTTTTTTTTAAACCACCGTTGATAATTCTTTTCTTGTCTCTTCCCCATTTCTGCTCTCATTTTCTTTTCTTATTGTTCTGACCTCAGGAGCTTGTGTTTCCATGTTCAGGACTTTCAGAACCCATCTCTTTCTGGTGAGTTTCATCTGTTTCAGCTGTCATCAATTCCATGAATTACAACTTTAGCTGAGCTTTGTCCCTACTGACTGAATATGTTAGCCTAGTTTACTTGTGGTACCTTATACTAGTAGTCCAGTTTCTACAATGTAGTCAAAAGCAATCAGGGAATGCATTTTTGGGAAAAAAAACTATTTTGGCAGCTTCATCTTAGTAAGCACAGAGCATAATAATTCCTTTCTGTTATTTTGAGAGAATGCCTCATAGCCTTCTACAAAGGCCTTTGACAAAGGGTATCAGCTATTTCTGACCCTCCAATTACATTGCCCTCCTTTTCTACAGCACCATTTCATCAATTCAACCACAGTGTGAGTCATGAGACCATTGTGTTCCAAATCTACACTGCCAAACATCAACTGCATGTCTAACTCTGATGAGCACCCTATTAGTTCAGGTTCAACATTGGGACAAAATGTCAAGTGCATAGGTTAATTCAACAATTTGTAAAAAAAAGAGATTTATTTAATCCTAACATGAAGGATAGAATAACATTTATTTTGGATGTTTATACAACTTCTTTCTTTTTTTTATTTTCTTAAGACTTTATTTTCAAAACACATGGATAAAT